>APFE030330459.1:12025-47360 GCA_000404065.3 Pinus taeda
TGCCATTTGTCCATTCCCGACCATCGCACCCTACAGAGGAGCAAAACAGTATGCATCGCACCCTGTACATTGGGAAGATGATATGCATCGCACCCTCTGCATTGAGATTTCAGTATGGTCCAGTTTTGACCATTTATGAGCAGATTTTAGTGGAGAACTTCTGGGAGATGACGTAATCAGTTGACCTTGTTCCTTTAGGCAGTGAAGCAACACTTTTAGGGACTTACGAGCCCTCGGTTTATGGACATTTGTGATTGGGGTTGAAGTGCCCAAAAATGTGGACACTATTCCCGTATAATAAAAGGCTTATAAATCAACTACTCTATTTTCTGGTCCTACAACCTTTGTTCCATATTCTCTCACTCCCTCGGTGGAAAGCCTCATAAAAGCCCCTAGCTCCATCAACTTTCCACCTCCGACTTCGACACACCCATACTCTCTCTTTGCAAACCCAAGTTTCTTCAACCCTGTCTCTGCACCTGAAAAAATCGAAGGACTTCGAAGAAACCTCCTTCCCATAGATTCCTTAATCAAGACGTTGTTAAGATATTGCAACTTTGTTTCTTTATCTTAAATTATTTCTCGTAATTTTTCAATAAGATCATTTTTCTAATTTCATATTGTTTCTTATTTTGATATTTCATGTTTGTTTTCAAATTTCAATTTGTTGACTTGGTTATTCAATTTTGGTACTTAAAGTTGATAACATGTTAGATTTTCAAACAATTTATTTGAGGAAACATCAGATAAAACTGAACTAGAAATATATTGCTTAAGAATAGAATCAAACTTGGATTTATAATCAATTATATCATTTTGACACCTTTTTCCCCTTTCCTAAAAATATGCAATAAAACTTGCCTTTTCTGGTTCGGGTCTTTCCTATTTGAGTTTAATTCTTTGAATCTTCTTCATAAATACTTCATTTGTATAATATCAATTTGTCCTTATCATCATATTCTTTAAGTAAATTATGAAAATCAAATTGAGTTCATTTAAAGGTTGATTTCAAATTGTTAATCTTTTTAACTTTTGAATCTAGTAGTTTTTTAGTATTGTTGTCATCTTTAGGACATCTTGATATAGCAATAATTTTTCTTTCTAGATCCATGATATTGTTAGACTTGGTATTTATTGCAATATTTTCATTTTTTAACTAGACATTAATTCTATTCAATAAAACCTAGATTTAACATTTGCAGTATACTGAACTCTTGATTACCATTTTTCCAATCCATTTATGCTACTCTATATATCATTAGCATTGATTTGATTTAAATATACTTTCACGAGAGTAGTTTTGAACTATGATAAAGTGTTCCCTTTCTTAGATTCATGTTCAACAAGTAAAATATTAAACATGTTCCTACCAAAATCAATGGAAGATAGGAATTTGGACCCTAAGAGTTCCTCTATACTAGATGATATTGTCTATGAAATTTCATTGTTTGGCCCAAAGTTTTTTGTTGTTTCATGATCAAGAATAATCAAATCTAATTATTTGAACTTAGTAGAAATGTTTGAAGTTATTGTTGATGACAAAATTATTGTTGTTCCATTTGACTTTTTTTGTTGAATCTCATTTAACAAATTGTTAACTTGTTTTTAAATATCATCTTGCACTTCTTCAAAAGATTTTTCCTTTGAGGTATCAGTTTTAGTTTTCTTCTCAATTTGATCTTCTCCATGGATTATTTCTGAAAATTTCTTCTTGTGTGAAATTTCTCCTATTACATTTTTTGAAGTTGCCATTTTCGCCATAATTTCTACCATCTGCTCTATGGCACATAAAATGAGGTCAACGCCCTCTATGATGCATTCCTAGAATTTGTAACATAAGACTCACAATCTTTCGTCTCTATCTTTATGTCATGTAATTTTTTCTTCATGTAAAAGTAATCTTACTTCTCCATACATGAATTTTGCCTAGCTTTCATTTCTATAACATGGTTATTAAAGTGTTGATAAGTTGAAAGTCCAATATTTTTCCTAAGTTCAGAAATAGTGTGATATGGATCATATTTCCATGATAAACTCTTTTCTAATTTCAATGTGGAAATATACTCTTCCATAATTTCAATGTGGAAATATACTCTTCCATAATTTCATAAGCACTTCTAGTTTTAATAAAAATATATATTATTTCCCACAATGGAGTTGGCATTTCTTTCTCAATGAAAGAAAATGTAAGTTATCTACAACTAACCTTTATTTACCAATATCATAAGCAAATAATAAGGATCCCCCTTAAAACCATAAATCCTAATTATAACATGACTTCTATACTAAACTAATCTCCAATCCAAGTTTCCTTGCTAATTGTAGAACTCTTCTATATTTTTCAAGAATCCTAGGAGAAACCTAATTTGTCAATAAGAAATTAATATTGGATAGAAAATTGTTTGCAAACTTCATAACTCCCTTTTGATCTTCCTAGATAATAGGAAAAGATTTACAAACTTCATATAACTCCTTTTTGACCTTCACAGATAAAGAATATGAGTCCATCCACAGACCATACAAGCTTCATCATTCACATTAAAACTCAGCCCATATTTTTTAAATAAATCATGATGATGAAGTAAGACCAAATGCATGAGATGATATTGATATTTAAATAAGAGAAAATGTTAAAGGTACTCAATTAAAAATTAATTTCCTCAACAATATAGGTATCAAAGTTGAATAAGATCGTTGAAGGGTTGTCATAATTTCCTTAATAGATATTAGCAAGACCTCATGTAGCCCCTCATCATCATTATACCCCAAAATGACAGATAAAAGTGAAACTATATGTTGAAATCTATGTTCTAATATGCTTGACTTAATGGGAAGAGTTATTTAAGTTGTACTAGAAGAATCTCTCAAAAGGGTGTTAAAATTTGCAACAAGAAAGATTGAAAATGGAAACAAGAAGAGGTTTCTAATTTAATTTTCCCGTAATTCAATTAGAAGTAAATTGTAATTCCACATCACATGTGAGATTGTACGGGTTAACTAAGTTAGGAAGACTTACTTAGCTCAATCAATTCGAGTTGAGGGTCAAAATAGAGGCATGTAGAGTTATCCCTAAGTTTTAGGGGGTCCAGTTGCAGTTTATTTTGTGTTGTAATTATTTAACTTCATTATTTGAGTTAAAATCAGTTTAACTAGTTCTAACTGATGGAGGAACTAGTGAGAGGTCTAGTGAATTAAATTAGATTTAATTCGCATGAAATGATCAATCAGATAACTAATAATTCACTATAAATAGATGTTGCATCTTAGTTCTAAGGAAGACCCAATTGAGATTCGAGTTAAAGGGAAGTGTACTATTAGTTGTATAATCATCAAATTGTACAGGTAGTGCATGTAATCAAAAGATGGCCTAAACTAAATCATTCCTTAATTAGAAAACTCACTAATTGTAACAATTTGAATTGCCTTTAAAAGGAGGAATGAAGGCACACGTTTAATCATTATTTTGGTGAGCATGAGTTGGTGACACCAAGCAATAAGAAGAACAATTTTGTGCATGGAGCTTGTGAGCATAATGAAGTAAGAGTTTGGCAGGCATAAGATTTGGCTAAGTATTGGCTTGAGTTGGTTTGTGAAGTAGTCAGATAGATTGTACTTGTGAAGAGATTGTTTGGGTTGAAAAGACATTGTATTTTCTTCTCTAATATTCTCGTTAATTCCATATACAAATAGCAGGGGTTTTTAGATGAGGCTTTCCCCAGAAAAAATATTGTGTTATGTGCAATTGAAATTCTTCCTTTTCTGCTTCCTGATTTCATCGATCAATTTTTATTTCCACTAATGAGTAGATTAGATTCATATATTTTGTTTTAGCATATCTCATAAGCAGTTTGAATCTACAGTAAAAATTTACATGGTATCGGAGCTGAAGTCACTATAGAAGAGGAGAATACGAGTTTGTTGTGCAGGTGAAATCGAATTTGCAGTTTCATACTTCAAATTCAGCAGGATTCCATTCTATAGTTTGAGACTTTAGTATTCCCTGGAGGGAAGCTCAAATTACATAGATTGGAAGAACAGGATGGAGGAAGTGATGGAAGACAACGAGCTGAAGGAATTCATAGATCATGATATCCCAAAGCCTCTAAAATCTTATGCTAAGATATGGATGAAGGGAGAAAGTGTGTGGCAAAGGCAAGAAGGATTATCCTAGAAGGATTTTGAGATCGTATTGTCTCGAATCTCCACGGTAAGAAAACTCCATTTGCAATATGGAACGCATTGACAAACCTGCTTCAAAATAGAAGTGACCACAAGAAGTTGGCACTGAAGGACAAGCTCAGAAAGATAAAGATGGAGAAGGGTGACTCAATTCCAAAGTACTTGACCAAGTTCACCCAATGTCAGGATGAGCTTGGAAGTGTCAGAGTTACTGTTGCATAAGATGATCTAGTGAGCCTAGAACTTCTAGGACTTCCCAAGAGTTGGCACAGCTACCAAGACTCAGTTAATGGGAGGGAGAAGCTACTAGAGTGGGAGCGATTATGGTCTGACTTGGTACAAGAAGAGATTTGACAGAACACCAAAGATGGGACCTCATCCAAAGAAGTGGAAGAGGACTTTGCATTATTCAGCAAAGAAAAGAAAGCCAAGGGAAAGAAGTCCCAAGGCAAAGAGGGCGACAAGAAGAAGGACTTGTCAAACATCAAGTGTTTTCACTGTCACGATTTTGGGCACTATGCCACAAAATGACCATAGAAGAATGCAAGCATGAAGGAGCCTGCAGTAGCAGAAACGGGTGAAGCTCTAGCTTCACAATTCGAACTTAATTTCACTCTCATTGCATGCATGGAAAGCACTATAATGGGAAACATGTGGTATCTCGACAGTGGTGCCTCATTCCATATGACAAGGAATAGATATCTCTTCAGTGACTTGGAGGAGAAAGACCTCAAGAAGAACATAGATTTTGGGGATGATGGGAGGTATAGCACGACTGACATCGATACTGTTACTTTTCAGAGGGGGTTTGTCTCCCCTCTCAGACTCACAGATGTGATATATGTTCCTGGACTAAAGAAGAATCTTGTTTCTATCACGGTATTGGAAGATTGTGGCTATGATGTGATTTTTATAAAAGGAAAGGTTTTCCTTAGACACATTTCCATGGGACATGTGAAACATATAGTTGTGATTGTCAAGAACTTGTATTCTCTTGAGGTACAATATGCATGAAAATCCTTGAGGAGCAAGGAAAAGGTTAGAGACTTTTTGGTTGAGACGGAGAAAATTACCTCTCAACATGCAGCCTCAAAAGCAACCTCAGCAAGTTGTGGAGTAGCCACAATTAGATAAGAAGAGACGAGACCGAGTGGAGGTATCCA
This sequence comes from Pinus taeda, assembly GCA_000404065.3. Classification (NCBI taxonomy): domain Eukaryota; kingdom Viridiplantae; phylum Streptophyta; class Pinopsida; order Pinales; family Pinaceae; genus Pinus; species Pinus taeda. The sequence goes on from APFE030330459.1 coordinate 17,368, forward strand.
CTTAAGCAGAGACCTCTAGTAGGGGTAAATTTCGAGCCAAGTGGGCAGAGGGAGCACATGCAGCCATACCTCCCGGTGAGAGGTGGGGCAATGTGAAGTAATAGTCCCAAGAGTGCAAAAATTTGGGCAAGGTCCATTGAGATGTTTTGTCTCATGGATCATTACCTTGCTATGGGAGCCCACAGTACATAGTAGCAAGATGGATAAGTGGCAGTTTATGTGATGCAGGAGCATCCAACCACCCTTAATCAAAATTCAAAGTCAAAGCTATGGAGGAGGAGACGTGGAAAATCATGTAAATCGGGAGAAAATTTCTATTAAAAACAAGCTAATTTGATGGAATTGATAAGTCTCGAGAAGACTTAATTTAATATAATTATCTGCCATGTATGTGTGTTGAGAGATTTAGGCGATTTGTGAGAGGAAATCGTGGATCTGAGATGATCCATGACTTTGTAATTTTCTCTATAAATAGTCTGTGTGTGTGAGAAGGGTGATATAGAGAGACAGATATAGAGCATAGACAGAGAGTGAGAATGCAATGTAGTCTAAGGAGAATTTGTGACTAAGGTTGAAATGCCTTAGACTGTAATTATATTATGTATAATAGAAATATATGTGTTATATGGATTTTTGTGTATATTTGTATGTTTGACCTATAGTTCAGATGTATGTGTTGGAAGAGTTAAATTTCATCTGACAGGTTATTGATCGATCATCGATCACTGTAAGGATCGACGGCAATCCAATGATAAAATGAGTTAACTATTGTATAAGTGTCGTGGGTGTGTAGGCAGATAATGGCAAAGATAACTCTGTGATATAACGAAATTCCATCATAAGTGATCAAGCGCAGAGGGGGCCTTCAGATCATTCAGATCGACGGACATTAATGGTGAAGGAATAGACTTTGGGGAATAGGAGTGTATGGACATCTTGATCATGGTTGAAGCCCCGTACTAAATCCTAGCCATTGATTTCATTTTCAACGCCTTATGTCACAGTCAACGGTGGGGGTTAGGCATGTTAGCAACCTGTGTGCTAGTTGAAGGCCCACAAGACGTAGATTTGATGACCTCATATATCCAATGGATATCGGGTCATAAAGAGAACAGACTTTAACTTCAAAGTAGGACCCGAATATTTATAGATTAAGGAATATAATCCTTATTGGCTCCGTAAGGGCGGTTAAACGTCGTGCAAGTAGCCCATGTGATATCGCTACTGACCGTTGGATCAAGTGGGCTTTGATCAACGATGGAGATTGAAGCTGATAGGACTTGGGCCTGAGCGGACCCGAGAAGTTTATGGACATGGGTATATTTTATTTGGAGTCTGGTCTTGTGCATTCAGGTGGGACCAGCATTCATTGGCGGATTATGTGTTTAAAGTGTTGTTTGGATTGATTGGTCGAGTTTCGTTAAAACCCACCAATGTAAACGCTTTTGATCTGTATAGGTAGGCCATAACCCACCGGTTCACGTAAGGTGGTTATGAAGATCAGGGAAATTACCTTTGGGCGGTTTTTCCTGCGTCATGATGTAGTCAAATGTTAGAGTGAAAGAGGTTGAGACTAGCAACAGTTAGATACTGGGGAGAACAGAGCAGAGTTGTCAGCAGTGCAGATGGCACAATGCAAAGTCAGCAACAACGCAAAGTTTTCAGTAGACAATGCAGTAGCTAGTAGTAGTCAAAGACTCTAGCGACAAATGCATTATACTGATTCAATTTGGATTTTTTTTTCAGTTTCAAAAGTTGCAGTAGCAACAACACTAGAGAGAAGTGTTGCATGTAGAACATTCCAAAGGTACCAGATCAGGATAGAGTTGAATTCCTTTGTTGTTGAGAGGGATCATTGAAATTTGCAACAAGAGGAGGCTTCTAATTTAATTTACCCTTAATTAAATTGTAATTCCACATCATATGACAGCTTGTATGAGTTAACTAAGTCAATAAGACTTAGTTATCTCAGTTAATTCGAGTTGAGGGTCAAACTAGAGGCATGTAGAGTTCTCTCTAAGTTTTAGGGGGTCTAGTTGTAGTTTATTTTGAGTTGTAATTATTTAACTTAATTATTTGAGTTAAAATAATTTTAACTAGTTTCTAACTGATGGAGGAACTAGTGAGAGGTTGAGTGAATTAAATTAGATTTAATTCACATGCAATGATCAATCAGATAACTGATAATTTTCTATAAATAATTGTTGCATGTCAATTCTGAGGAAGACCCAGTTGAGATTCGAGTTATAGGGAAGTGTACTATCAGTTGTATAATCATGAAATTGTATAGGTGGTGCATGTAATGAGAAGAAGGCATAAAATAATTCATTTCTTAATTAGAAAGCTCACTAATTTTAACCATTCAAATTTCCTTTAAAAGGAGGAATGAAGGCACAAGTTTAATCATCGTTTTGGTGAGCATGAGTTGGTGAGACCAAGCAATAGGAAGCACAAGTTTGTGCATGGAGCTTGTGAGTGTAATGAAGTAGGAGATTAGCAGGCAAGAAATTTGGCTAAGTATTGGCTTGATCTGGTTTATGGAGTAGTGAGATAGATTATACTTGTGCAAAGATTGTTTGGGTTGAACAAGCATTGTATTTTCTTATCAAATCTTCTGGTTAATGCAATATACATATAATAGGGTTTTTTAGCTGAGGCTTCCCCATAAAAATATTGTGTTATGTGTGATTAAAATTCATCCTTTTCTTCTTCGTGATTTCATCGATCAATTTTTGTTTCCGTTGATGAGTAGAGTAGATTCATATCTTTTGTTTTAGCATATCACATAAGCAGTTTCAATCTACAGCAAAAATATACAAAGATTCTATAAAATGTCCTTTTTGTTTATTTTTATACAATTTAAAAGGTCGTAAGGATAAATCACATAGAAATATTAGGGTCGATGTTTTTCTAACCTCTATCAAGGTTCATCATCAAGACAAGGTTGGAGAGAAAGATTAACAAATAACCAATTTATATCAGAGATGCGATGGTAAAAATTTTAAGGATAAAAAAGATAAATAATATAAAATGAAATGAAACATTAAGGGATCCGAACAAATAATTAAAATAAGAAATTTATTTATCAAACAATTATTTAATTAGTTGTTTATAATGTTATTTAATTTATTTAATTATAATTTGTATTTATCTAAAAATCATATGTGACTTTGACAATTATAATACTTCATAAATATTTAGCAAGGAGATATGTAGGCCCACCTATGGTATCTCTAGAATATTAACACAACATTTTCACCATTGTGCGATAGGCCTAGATCATGACAGGATTATGTGGATTATTTAGTTTTGAGCTAAGATTTTGTCTATGTAACTTGAAGAACAAAGAATTCAACCTTGTTTTGGGTAGTCCAAGGGGAAGAAAGTGGTTTGTGGGTCACCACTACCTCTACAATAGATTGAAGGAAAGTTGTAATCTGTTTTACAAGGCCAAGTGGATGTAACATCAATTTTCCATCTTAATAGAAGTGGTTACTTGTTGGAAGTAGGACTCGGAGATGTAGGCCACACTGGGTGAAAATCAATTTTGTTTATTGTCTCTCTCTTTCTCTATTGTTAATTCTTCATTTTTAGACTTTCATTTTTTCACTAAGGTTCATAATTTGAGTTAATCTCCATTCACACTTAAGTTTAATTGCAAATCAAGTCATATATTTTTTGATCAAGTTTGGCATCAAAACTGGTGTGACAGGTTTGTGAGTATGAATGCTCACTCAATCAAATCTTAAATAAGGAGAAGTATGATTGGGATAATTTAAATTTGAAATTAGTTTATGGCGAGCAACCCAAAGGTATGAAATGACATCACCATGAGGAGACAAGCCTTTCTCTTATGAAGAGTATTTCCATGAAGCATTCATGGAAATGAAGGTCATGGTGGAGGAATGGTATCATGAGCGAAAGAAGCCCGATGAGAGTGGACCATTAATAAACACCAAAGAAATTGGTGATCCTCCTATAACTCCTCCATCTCCATCATCTTCTTCCTCTTATTCTTCTTCTAGTTCGAAAAAAACTTCTTCTTCAAAGAAACATTCCAAGGAAACTCCATTCAAATCACCTTTGTTAAAACTTGATGTTAATTTTGAATTGAGCACATATGATGGTGAGCTTAATGCAGAGAAGTTGGACAATTGGATCTAACCGTTAGAATTTTATCATAGGATCCATAAGATTGTGAAGGACAATGCAAATATCCAACTTGCTTCTCTTTGATCGAGTGGTACAACCTTGATCTTGTGGGCGAGAAAAACCCAAGAAGGCCTCATTTGACATGGTAAAGTAATCTCTTTTCGGTATGAATTTACCGCTATGTTAAGAAAACAATTCTATCCATTAGACTACATGCAACAAGCCATAATGGAATAGAAAAATTTAATACAATGTAAGGGATAAAGTGTTCAAAGTTACACTCAGGGGTTTTGGAAGAAAGCTTTGATTTTGGGTATTCCATTATATATACAAATAACTCTTCTCAATTATATTGGTGTCATGCATAGTTATCTTCGACATTCTATCCTTATGTTCAATCCTAGTAGCTTGGATGAAGTTTGTGTTAAAGTTACTCGCATTGAATCTAGAAGGAAGAATGTGCGTTATAATTTCTCAAAGAGGTCATCTAAACCTACTAAAAGAAAGTCAAAAGGAAAAGGCAAAGGGAAGCAACTAACTACCGTGAAAAATGAGGGTGAAAGGGACACATGTACCCATTGTAAGAAGGAAAGTCATGATGAGGCTATATGTTGGAAGATGCATCTAGAACTGAGGCCAAAGGAGTTCAGAATGAAGGGAGAACAAAAGATTGTTGCCACGGTTCAACAAGATATTTAATCTGACCAGGTGATGAAACAAAATATCATAATTATAGGAGTGAAAGGTATATCATCATCTCATGCTAGTTCCAGCTCTATTATTCAGTCTCGTAATTCTGAAATTAAACATGATGAAAGAAAAAGAAGTGATATTTTCCATATCAGAGTTATAACAAAGCATACTAATGTAGATACACATTTTGATAGTGGTTCCCAAGTAAATCCCATACATTGTATATGTTACTCAAAGGCAGTTCTTGGCTGCAAAACTGCACTAAGAAACCAACTTGACCAACTTTTAGGTTCAAGTTGGCCCTCGAACCAGAGGGGGCTCCCTTAAGTGTTATGAGGATTTTTTTAACATTGTTCACTATCACTACACAACAACCTTTGAAGAAAAATGGCAAGATCTATTATTTGCTATAGGTGGTTGCTGATTATTATCCAATATTTTCTCATAAATAAATCCCTCTCTTATTGAAACTTAATCAAAGTGTCAACATCTAATTCCATCAGAAAACATAGCTTAAATATTTTGGTGGAGGAATAGAAGAGAAATCAAATAATTAAGTATTCATTCTGAATTCTTAATCAATCAAATATAGTATATGTGTGTAGAAGAATTCTACAGCCAACTAGATATACATTCAAGAGATGACAAAAGGCAACAATTAAATGATGCAAAGGAGCTAGTTTAAATAGATTATTCAATTAGATAATCTCAGTGTAGACGATAACTTTGTAGCGGGTTTCCAAGGAGTTTTATACTAAAACCTAGCCTTACCCTAATTCCTATGTTACCTTGAACATATGCAAAAAGAGACTATGAAATAACAGGGAAAAACATACATGAGAAACAATTTCGGTCATAAAACTAAAGTGAGAATACTTCAATTAAAAATTTTCAATAAAAGTCTTTACAAAAATGGCTAGGTTTTGGCATCAAAATACAACCCTTTTACAATGAAAATCAAATAATATATAGAGAATTACATCAATCTAACTGTGTCTAGCTTTCTGGAATAAAAATCTAAATAATATACAGAAATAAAAAGAATCTATGAAAAATTACAACAAATCTAGAACTGATTGAAAGTCATGTGCCTCCAATTCTAGAAATAATCCTTTAACTGTTGGCTTTTGATGCCAAACCCCAGCCATTTTTGTACAGATTTTTATTACAGGAATTTTAATCGAAGTATGTTGGCTTTAGTTTCATGAAAAAAATTGTTTTTCATGTATGTCTTTCCCTGTTATTTCATAATCTATTTATGCATATGTTCAAGGTAACATAGGAGTCAGGGCAAGGCTGGGTTTGAGTATCAACCTCCCTGACAACCCACCATGAAGTTATCATCATTATAGAGATCAACTTATTGAATTGTTTACTTGAAATAGCTCCTATGTATCTTTAATTGTCACCTTCTATCATCTCTTGAATGTATATTTGTTTGGCTATAGAATTATTCTACATGCATCTACTTTATCTGGTTGATTGAGTATTCAATATGAATTTTTAATTATCATATATTCTCTTATATTCCTCTTCCAGACTCTTTAAGCTATGTTTTTCTGTCAGAACTAGAAGTTGGCACTTTGATCAAGTTCCAGGGAGAGAGGGATCTAGTTCTGAGCGGAGATTGGATATTCATCAGCAAACACCTAAAACAAATAATAGATTTGGCTATTGTGCTTCAAAGGTTGTTGTCCAGTAATAGTGAACAACATTAAAAAAAAACTCGTAACACTTGAGGGAGCCCCCTCTGGTTCGAGGACCAGCTTGAACCTAAAGTTTGGTCGAGTTGGTTTCTAGACGCAATTTCGCATCCAAGAACTGCCTTTGAGAAATAGATACAAAATTTGGCGACCATACTGGGGGAATTTTCCATATTTGGTGTCAGTAGATCATTCAGTTTTGGTGCGCAGAGTAGATCATTCAGTTTTCGTGTGCAGTTTATAAATGAGTTTTATTTTTAGTAGTTGTTTTAGTTTAGATTCTAGTTTGCAGTATGTAGTTTGGTTTGGTTGAGTGCAATAAGTTGCAGGAGATTGGAAGAAGAAAATTTATTAACTTTTGACTCCACTAGCCCAATGAATTAGGCATTGTTATGCTTATTTCCACCTGTAGTGTTATCACTGAAAAAGTTTCAAAAAAAAAAATTGGGCAACTTGTATGGTTTCAAAGTTGTAAGTCAGCCCTGGTCAAAGTCATTTTTATTGTTTTGTTTAAGGAGTCTAGAACATAGAGCGGAGTCTTGTTCCCATTAGCAAATAAGGTCAACAATCTTGTTTTACCTATCATTAATCCCATATCGATTCAAAGGTGTTATTTTTCAAGGCTGTTTCAAAGGTTTCGTTTTCAATTTCATTGGTTTGAATTCAAAAGTTGGAGTGCTAGAAATACCAGTTTCTCCTAAGGTCATATCTGTAGTCACAGAAGAAGAAGGTTCAGATCAAAAGAGATTCAAGAGGCGCTTCCAGAAGCAAGTGAAACAGGGGAGGTAACAAAATCTCATGAAGAACCTGTGACTACATCAGAAACACCATCTCAGCTGCACAAAAACGATAAAGGTAAGGCAGTTATCCCTCAAGAGGAAGGTAATGTTCCAGAGTTAAAAAGGAAATTGGAATTGGAAAATCTTGAAATTGCCAAACTAAAGAAGGCCTCTAGAAAACACGCAAGCAAGGAGGCTCATTTTGATAAAATGCAGGCTCTGTGGGAAGACAAAACGATTTCAATACCTGAGGTGGTAGACTGTCATGTTCAATACTACACCTAGTCAGTCCCTACAATAAAGGAAGCGAAATACATTAGAAAGGTCAATACAATACTGAGAGCTGGGATCAAAATTTTAAAGAGAAAAATCAAGTATTTGAAGATACAACTAAGCCAATGAGAAGGACTCCCTTAATCAAGAAAACTCACACAGCAAGTAAGGCTAAGTCCTACATTTTGATAATTCACCTTTTTGAAATTTCCCTTGAAGGATGGTATATCTACATTCAGTTTTGAGCAGCTCCAGGGCAGATGAAAAGACAATTCAAGAATGAAGTTTCAAGACAGTCCAATTTTGGCATCAAAACTGTGTTTTTGTGATTACACAGCAGTTTCGTAGGGCGCTACGAAACTACTGTAGATGATGCCCAATGCACAACAGTTTCGTAGCGCGCTACGAAACTGCTGTAGCTGCAAATCATAACTCGGTTGACCAATTTTGAGTGACCAAAGGGAAATTTTTTGAAATGGAATTTCAGAGAAGGAATATTTACAATGTGCAAACATCCAGCAAGGGCAAAGCAAGCGGAGGAAAGATAGATGAACTCTAAGCTTTGTGTTATATAAATGATCACAACCAGTATTGTCCATGACATTTCAAACAACTTTGAAGAGGTCTTGTCTTCACACGGGCATATGGGAAGCGTCTCAAGCACATGAAGAACGTGGCACTCCAATACATTTTTGTGTAATCAAAGAATAAAAGCAGAGATAATTGATTTCAAATGTCCTTGTGGAGACCAAAAGCAAAAAAGGAGGAACTTTGTCTCCTTGTTTCTACCAGTCAACTTCTAGAAGAGTTTCTGAGCAGTTAAAAACTCTTCTCTGAAAATTGAAAGAGGTTTTCATTCCTAAGATACTGAAGTACAAAAAAAATTTCCACTTTCTTTAAATCCATTGTGATCTGGGAGAAATGAAGGACCAAACTTGCACTACGAAACTGTTGTAGGTGCAGTTTTTCACAAGCATATTTCTTTGTTTTACACCTGTTTTTCAAAGACACATTTTGGGCGGTAGGAAAGGTGTTTCAAAAAACCAAGAGAGGTTTTTGTTCAGCACAGATTGGTTCACAAAAACCTCCTTCAGTGTTTCCAAATAGATTTGTTATGAGAATATATGAGCTCTGTCCCAAGACCTATTTTTCAACGAGAACATAGCAAGGAAAGTCTCCTAGTTTCTAGGAACAGTAAAAGGATGAGTCATCAAAGGGCCAGCTGGAGGGTTATGAGCACCATAAAATTTGAATTCATGGAGTAATAGGTGTCAAAAGGAGTGTTTAATTCCTAGATAAGGTTGTTTTAATCATAATGAGGAGTTACACTCCTAATTGTTTTTAGGTCTCTAGGACTGCTAGTTAGTTGTCATTTGCATTTAATAGTTATTTTTAAGTGTCAATAGGTGTCAGGTCAGGTAGAATTCGAATTTTCCTCATCCTAGAGGAGGAATCTAAGTTATTCAAAGAGCTCTTTATATAGCAGAAGAGCTGATGTACAAAAGGTTGGAAAATTTATTCAAAAAAGCTCTCATATTTGGCTTTATGTAAAGACTCTGTTTTTAGTAATACGGTACTTTAGCTTTGCTTCTGAGGAATCAGAAGGAATTCGATGCTTTGAATATCTTGTATTGTTCTCTTTTTATTATCTACAGTGGTATGAATGTGTGATTACTTAGAAATCACTAACAGTGCTCTAATTTCCTTCATGCATTTGTAAACTGTGTTGATCCCATGTGTTTCGGGTGTATTCTGCATGCATTGAGTTCTAAATGCCCTGAATTCTATGTAGAGCTAACCTTACTGTCAAATACTGAAGCATATCTGACTCCATAAGCCCAATGGATACTTTCTAATTGTGTTTCCACCACTCACATTTTTACATTTGTTTCATAAGAGTTATCCATCTTACTCATAATCAAAAATCGTTAATCCTTTGAGAGAGCCCTCTCAGGTTGAGGAGGCTAAGCCTCAGCCAAAAGTAGGTTTGAAATAGTTACTCAAGATCTACCTGATCAGCAGCCTTTGAGGGATTGATTTTGAGATAACATGTAGTATCAGTTCTTTCAACTTCAACAATTTTCATTTTCATATTTTAGTATGAGTTAGTCTATGGATTAGTGCAGACAATAGCCTTTCAGATTTGCGGGTGATTGATGGTTTTATGACGAGACTCCATGCCCAACAGATAAAAGGTAGCTAGTCTACTAGGTTCTCTACATCCCACAGGGGGAAGTAGTCCCCAAATGGAGCCGATGTTGTAATTTTTTTTGACACCTTTAAAAGTTACAATTTTTTTTCAAAACTTGCTAGTTTATTCCCTAGACAAACCATCCGACATATATAGATTTGACGAGGCAAGATGGTTCCTATGCATTTTTTGGGCCATTTTTAATAATAGTTTTGAAATTTAATAAATTTGATTTTATAAAAATATATATTATATATGTTTTATAAAATTATCTATTTAATTTATTTGAATTTTTTTATTAAAAATGGCCTGAAAAAATGCATAGGAACCATCTTGCCTCATCAAAATTGTATGTGCCAAATGGCTTGACTAGGGAATAAATTGGAAAATTTTGATTTTTTTTGTAACTTTTAAAGGTGTCAAAAAAATTTACAACACCATATCCGAAGGAATTGTCAAGAAGTTCGGCTTGGAAACAAAACCTCATGTAAATCCTTACCCTTTGGGATGGATGTGTGCTGATGCAAAACTGCAAGTAACTAGACAGTGTAAACTCATATTTGCAATCACCTTTAACATCATAGATGAGGTTGAATTGGATGTAGTGTTGCTTGACATATGTGGAATTGTGTTGGGAATCCCATATATTTATGATAGAAAATCCATATTCTACGAAGAAGAGAACAAATATCGTCTCTTCAAAGATGGAATTGAATACAATCTAAAAGCCCCTTGCATGAAGACCAACCTATCTTTTTTTAGCGCAAGGTAAATGAAGAGACTTATACATGCCAATGAGAACCTTTTACTTGTGATTGTAAAAGCTAAGGATGATGATAAATACAATGCTTTTAATGGTTGTGATCCTATGCTTAAAGATGAATTAGTTAAAGTTATTTCTAATTATGATGAAATTTTTCAAGAACCTAAAGGATTACCTTCAAAAAGGGGGATACAACATGAGATACAGTTGAAATAGGATGCCTCACTTCCTAACATTGGTATGTATAGGTTGTCAGTGTTGGAGAATGCAAAGATCAAGAAGTAGGTTCAAGAATAGCTCAACATGTGAATTATCAGATCCAATACCTCTCCATGCGGGTCACCTATTGTATTAGTACGAAAAAAAGTTGGCACATGGAGGATATGTGCATATTTTTTAGCATTAAACAAAAGTACAGTGAAAAAAACATTACCCTCTTCCTCGCATTGATGATTTTTTAGATAAATTAAAGAATGAAAATTATTTCACTAAGTTAGACTTAAGAAGTGGTTATCATCAAATAAGAATTTCTAAAGGTTATGTGTGGAAAATAATTTTTATAACAAAAAATGGATTATTTGAATGGTTAGCTATGCCTTTTTGCCTTTGTAATTCTCCCACCACTTTCATGTAGGTGACGAACGATGTGTTCTGACCATTCATTGATGATCTTGTTCTAGTCTACTTAGATGACATTCTTATTTTCATTAGACCTTGGGAAGATCATGTCAATAATGTTAAGCAGGTATTAGATGTATTAAAAAGGGAGAAATTGTACTTAAATATTTTGAAATGTGAGTTCGACAAAACATCTTTACTATACTTGGGATATATTATAGGGGGTGGAAAATTGTGGATAGATCCCTCTAAAGTAGAAATCATTGTAAATTGGCCCAAGCCCGATTCTCTAATAGAAGTTAGAAGTTAGAAATTTCCTGGGAGAAACCCAATACTGGAGAAAGTTTATTGCTAACTTCTCTTCTATTGCAATGCCTTTACATGCTTTGACAAGTGTTAAGTAGACCTTTTAGTGGGGAGGAAAGAGACATAAGGCCTTTGACACGTTCAAGGAAAATATAACACTACACTAATACCAGCATTACCAAATCTACAAAAACCATTTGAAATTGAGATTGATGTAGGTGGGTATGCCATAGGAGAAATATTAATGCAACAAGGGAGATATATATGTTACCACTATGAGACCTTCTTTAAAGACGTAATTAATTATCCTACCTATGGAAAGGAATTATATGCTTTAGTTCAAAAGATGAAAAATTGGAAACATTACTTAATAGGTAAATAAATAATCATGCACATTGATCATCAACCACTAAAATATCTTTAATCACAAACAAAATTGTAACAATCAAAGCACTTTATATGGATGGGATTTTTGCAACAATTTCACTTGGTCATCGATATATATATAAAAAAAAAAAAAAAGCACACAAAATAAAGTTGCAGACATGTTGTAAACACCTCCAACAAATGTGTCCATTGTTCTACAACACAATTCTATAGCTCATGAAAATTATATTGAACAATACACTAAAGATGAAGACTTTAAGGATTTATATGAAGCATTAAATCATGGTAATCAAGTGGAAGAATTAAACTATCATGTGCACGGCAAATTACTATATCACCTTGGTAAATTGTGCATTCCTAGGGATGAAAGAATTCATGTAATTAGGGAAGCTTATACTGCTATTATTTCAGGAAATTTTGGGGTAGGTAATATAGTGGCTCAACTACAAAGGTATTTTTATTGTTTTTGGATGTATGAAATTGTATCCAAGTATGTAAAAGGATGTATTCTATGTGATACTAGTAAACTGAGTAACATGAAAGTGGGACTGTATACACCACTTCTTGTACCTTCGCATCCATGGGAAAGTGTGGCTATGGATTTTGTGGGAAGGTTACCTATGTCTAGAAGGGTTCATGACTACTTGGATCTAGAAGTGGATAGGTTCAACAAGATGTGCATTTTAATGCCTTGAAAGAAGGAGGTAACAACTAAAAAAATTAAATGGATGTTCTTTCAGTATGTATGGGTCCATTTTGGGTTACCCACATATATTATATCTTATCGATATTCTTGTTCTCTTGGAGAGATTTGGTCAATTTTTTGAGGATTAATGGACACTAAGCCAAAGAAGAGCATACAATTTTATCCACAAACTGATGGGGTGGAAAATATAACATTACTACATTTACTTTGAGGATACTAAAACAAAAATCTCAAGCTTTGGGATGAAGAACTACACTATGTGCAACATTCCTACAATTGTTCCCTACATTCTTCTATGCAAAAATATCCATTTGAAACTTGTTTTAGGTACCTACCTAAGTCTCCTTTGGATTTTGATTTTGGAAGAGATGTTATGGCAGATGGACAATGATACATGTAATGCTATGAAGTTTATTAATAAAATCCAAATGGTGCTTCAAGTATCACAAAATTGAGAGAAGAGACAAGCCAAGTACAAGGTAGGGCATGATAAGTATCAGGTGGATCATTGATTTCAATTTGGTGATTGATTCTAGTTACACATCAATAAGGAAAGATTGAAATGTGAAGATAAGAAACTTAAACCAATAAGGTCTAGTCCATTTATATTTTTGGAGAAGATTGGTACTCATTCTTTCCACCTACATTTTCCATGATATATGTAAATATGTTTAGTTATAAATAAATTGAAGTTGTATCAACGTCCTATGATCATGGATCAAGATAAGAGTGGTCAAGTTCCTTTTTTTGATGAATTTTCTCATGAATACTTAAATGAATTACAAAAAAATGTTATCATTTACGAGAAGATAAGGACCTCACATGGGGGTGATGTGGAGAATCTCTGAGTGGGCCTTAAAGGGATAAATCCAAGAAAAACATGGTGGGCAGAGATCAAGAAATTGAGGGATTTGTACCCTCACTTATTTTATGAGTAAACTAGACTTTTGGTGGTCCAGAAGCTTCCAGTGGGGAGGATTGATCTAGGTTGATCCTCACAATAAATAAATAAAAAATGATGCCTTCAAATATTGGTGTGAAGGTCACCATGTTGAAGAACTCATCGAAAGCTTTCCAACAATGTTTTAATGGAGTCAAACAACTGTTGTATGAGAAAGTTATGGCATTCCAAAGTTTTTGAGGAACTAGTAAAAATTTTACAGGGTGTGACACATGGAAGCACCACAAGAGGGCATGTGGAAGTATGAAAAATATGACAACTAATAGGTGGCATGATAGGAGCATGAAACATGGTAGGGCCTGCTGATGTGGCTCTGATGACATGGGTCAACGTGGCAGGCTGACAACAGGATGAGGTGGCACTGATATGGTTACAACAATGGTAGGTTAATGGGAATATTATGTGGTTGAAACATGGCCCATTCAATGAATGCCACGTGGCAACCTGATTTTGGCCAAAATGAATTATCATTCGTAGAATGATTAGGAAGGGAATGAAACCCTTAACCTCACTAGAGTGATTGACGGGTCGTACTGTTGTGTCAGCAATGATAAATATTATGGATGGTAGAGATATTATATTTAAAGTTTGTTTAAAATCATGTCAGGTTTGAAAATAATTTTGAGCAAGATTGAACCCACGACCTCCACCGATATGCTAACTATTTTACCAGTACACCAACCATAAAAATTGGTCATTGGAAATGATGACACTATATTTAAACTATGTAAATTATCCTCTGTAAAATATGACGGGTCAGATTGGTTGAAACCTGGACCCCCATGGTAATAAACATGTGTATTAACCATTACACCACATTGTATTCCTTTTAAGAGTCGAGAATGATTGTATTGATAAAGTTTGATAATTTTCCAAATTCAGAATATCCCAATAGTTTGTGAGCTTGACCCCAGGACCTTTAGAATATTAACACAAAATTTTCACCACTATGCCATAGGCCTAGATCATGACAGGATTATGCAAATTATATAGTTTTGAGTTGAGTTTTTGTTTGTTTAACTTGGAGAAAATGGATTTCAACCTTTTTTTGGGTGGTCCAAGGGGGGGAAGTGGTTTGCAAGTTACCACTACCTCTATAACATATTGAAGGCAAGATGTAAGCTATTTTGGGAGACCAAATGGATATAACATCGATTTTGCATCTTAATAAAAGTGATCACTCATTGGAAGCAGGATTTGGAGTCATAGATCACACTGGGTGAACTGTGTTATCAATTATGTTTCTTGTCTCCCTCTCTTTCTATTTTATTAATTATTCATTTGTAGACTTTGGGTGAACTATGTTATCAATTTTGTTTCTTGTCTCCCTCTCTTTCTATTTTATTAATTCTTCATTTGTAGACTTTCATTTGCTCACTAAGCTTCATAATTTGAGTTTATTTCAATTCACACTTAAGTTTAATTGCGAATCAAGTCATATATTTTTGGATCATCTTCATTTGATATAACTATTAGATTCATGATCTTGCAACTTAAAGTTATTAACGTGTTATGCACACACTCAAACATGACTTTTAATAAGGTTTCCTTTGATTAGTAGTCAATATTTGTGGCATAAATTATTTGTTTTTCTAATATATTATAGTCACAATCAACATTATATGTGGTTATTCTAGCATTCAGTTTTGTCAATAAAACTACCCATGAAATGATTGTACCATCATTTGATATGATTATATTCAATTTCATCAGTAACTAACTAGTTTTGGCTATTTGAATTTAATGGTTAATAAATTATCCATAATCTCGTGATAAAAGAGAGCTTAGTTATAATAGGTACCACTTGTTTTTCTCAACTATTACCTATTCCCTCCCAAGAAATTTTCATATGTAAGGAAATGTAGTTAAATACTCTCTTGAGATAAGCAAAATCATCATGGAGCTCCACACTTACTCCCTTTTTCTCTTGAAACTTATATAATAATGATATGTCATAAGTATTATGTATTAAATCCCCACTTATCCACCTACCAGACATAGTATTGGAATATAATAAAGAGACCATGAAAAGACAACCTAAAATTGAGATGGATCCTCCTCTACACCTGCTACAATCTAAACGAAAACCTATTTTTCTCCTTTCCCTTTTTCTTTAGTGGAAAATAACTAGCATAATGTCCCATGTCATGACATCAAGAATGCATCACCTTAATTAAACCATCCTTTCCTATATCCATATGCCTTCCTTCTTTTTGTATCCTTTCTTACTATCCTTCTTCATCTTCTCATTGATACTAATCAAATCTACTTCCCCTTTTGTGATGAAGAAGACTACAATTTGATTTCTTCTTGCAAAATATCAATCCTAATATTTATGAAATTTAGTAAGGTATCTCAAGCATAAATATCATAAATAGAATTCATCCAAGAAGGAACAAGTCCATTCAAAGCAATGGACACCAATTGTTAATCATTCATGTGTGTTGTAATAGTGGCCAGTTGATCTCTCAATTTACTGATATTTTCCAAGTATCTCATCATAGGTATATTTGTATCATACAAATGGTTGATATATAGTTTCATAGGAGCATCTATCAAAAAGAAGAAAAATTTTGAACCAATTCAATCATAACTCCAAACATGTCCTTACAAGTCTACCTATCTATAATGTGAGAGATGAAATGATCCTTCACTAATTTAATCAATAATGATTATATTAGCCTTGGCTTCATTTTCCTAATGAATTTATCAACATCCTTCCAATGATCAATTTCTAATCTAATATTACAAGAAAAAAAATTATAATCTAAATGGAAACCCTCGCACTCTTTAAGAATAAGATTCATTTTACACATATTAAATCATCCTTAAGTGCACAAATTTGGAAAATATGAAATAGAGAAAAACCGTTTCTAAGGTTCATGTGTTTCTCACAAGTGACCTAAAGTTTCACACCTAAAAAAACTTAACAAGGTAAAACAGCTCTCAAGGTACATGTCAACTAAAACAAAACTTTGTCTTACACCTAAAGTGATCTAAGATTTGATACCATGTAGAAGTGTTTTGAACTATGGAAACCAATGCAACTTTATAAACTTTACCTCTTTCCTAAAGGTTTACTTGATTTTAAGGCTATGATTTATCATCCTTATGGATGTTATGAAATATGATAAAATTAGTAGAAACAATGGACAATATTTCACCTCTTAACAACCCCAATATACAAGGCAATCTAAAAGATAATTTACAAAACATGTGCCAATAAGTATTAGACTTCTAGGGAAACCTTATCATGAATAAATAACACACCTGAATTTTACTTTATGATAATTATGATATAAATACTCATAATCTTCAATATCGAGTTAAATTACTTAACAATTCAGCCTTAATATATGCCAAATCAACAAGATGTACTAATGCTTAAAATTATCAAACCATCAAGAAATGGATAGCTGAAAATCAAATCTACAATAAGGAAATTTTGGATTATTGAAAACTTCATCCTTATTTATAAATATGAATGTCATATACATACCATAGTCTCAACACAAGGCGAGTAAAATTCTCTATATCTCTTAAATTGTATCTATGGAAAACCAAGAAAACCCTAGCCAACACCAAGGGCCTCTAACAAGCTAGCATCACATAACGTGCTCTTTAATTAAATGCATATACTCTTCTCCAATCCTTATTGAGTATAATTTAGGTTTTAATCACCAAATGTTAGGATCCTACCCTAACCTCCTTTTTTAGGTATTTTATTAATATATGAGGCCACCTTCATTGAATAAGTCCCATTAAATAGTTAGTTACTAGTCACTCATTGTAAAAATGTTTCTCTTCATTAATAAGGTGAAAATTAGTTGGTTGGTTCTAATTATAAGGGGACCATAGGTAGTTCAAATTCTCTATGGATAGCTACATACTAAGTATAAGGTTATGTAATGATTTATAAAAATTCATTATCGTATTCATAACATTTCTCTTGGAGGTTGCCCTCTTGAAGAGGAAAGTGAACATATCTATCTATTTTGTATTAATAAATAGATATTTATTAGCGTTTATCTATTTTTCTCTTGTGTTCTAGGTTTTACACTATATTTTATGTGATTACTCTAATATTTTGGGGTTAGGTACAACACCATTGTATCAACGCTCTTTCTTGGGCATGATGTGGTATAATTTATTTTCTTATGAAAAGATAAGATTGTGACATTTAAGGTGATATACAAAACTTTGTCTGTATAATTTAGAGAATATAGCCCCAGATACAAATTCCTATTGAAAAAATTCTCAATTTCAAAAAGACAATCATCCGAAATGGAGACCAAGAAGTTGAGATATCAATGGTTTAAATTTAGCCTTGTTTTAGGATTTTTTTTTTCTTTCCAAGAAGGTCAAAAATATCATAGATTAGATATATTTTGATAGATTTCATATGTTTCATTAAAACTAATGCCAGTATATCCAAAGAAGTTATGGAATTTCATAAATGGTGTCATAATTACCAATCTAGGAAGTTGTTGTAGCATCTACAAACACTCTCCAAATTTCTTCTTTAGCTTCATTTTGGAGCCTCCCTACCAACCATCCTTAGCAGCATGTCTTGCATTGTCCACGTACATATGCAACTGAGTTTTAGTGGCTTACTAGCTTGTGCTTATCAACTTGTTTGCCTCCCACCCATAGGCTGACATCCCAGAACTTGGTTAGTTTTTGGTTGTAATGCTCACCTAGGAAACTACGCAATTCCGGAGGGGAACTAGCCTTCCCTCTGGAAAATGCACAATCCATCTAGGCTGCCAGTTGGGCTCCATAAATGTGTAATCCATCCATGCAGCCTTCCCTCTGAAAACTGCGCAATACAGCCCAACATTGGGCTTCATCTCAAAAATTGTGCAAATCTGACTGACAACTAGGGCTTTAGTCCAGAAATTGTGCAATGCATGAGGGACAGCCAAACTTCCTCAGTCCAGAAACTATGTAAATGTTATTCCTAGGCTTGCAGATTGTTGCATGCGCTCCCAGGTTGACCAATCCCCTCTAGGACTAAGCAATCCTATTTTTCATGCATGGGCTTCTTTTCCCAAAAAAAAAAAAAAAAACATCTCTTGATTTTAGGTATCCATTTTTAGCAACTAGAAGTTACATGCAAAAACCATTTTAGAAACCTCCCGCCAAGTGTCACTTTTTCCTAGATTTGTGGCATGCACATCATAAGCCTCAATATTATCAAAACTTATTTATTCGACACTGCAGAGCTCATTCCTCACATCGACCTTGGAGCTCTCACATTCCACATTGCATCTAGGATCCTTCGGCGCATTCAACTCGGCTTTTTCTAGGTAAGTCCGCTTTTCATGTCTCTTGTTTCTTTTCTGTCGCTTTTTGTATTTTGCTTTATGTGAATGTTGTCTGGTTGGTCTTAATGAATGCTTGTTATCATTTTGATGCATGTTAGCTTGTATCAGCAAAGTTTCATTTTTTCATTGCATCTCATTATTGTCGCATGCATTACACAATTTCTGCACTAACGGCCGTCGTTGCAGCGACTCACTTCACACACATGCTTTTTTTCCCGTTTTCTAAATCTTTCACTGATTGTTTGCATGCATGATCATTCACTCTTGTTTGCACCCAACTTCGCCATGTATTTAGACTTTTCATGTTTTTAGTCTCACATTGGTGGGACTGACCTGCCTTAACCTGGACCTTTCCTTTCTTGGCTTGCGATGTGAATTTATGAGAGTGAAGGATCTGTCTTACTCCCAAAAATTGTGCAAATTTTTCCCAACAGTAGCCTTTTAGCTTGCTCTTCGCAATTATGAGAGGCAGTGCCTTGCTGGCCCCAGAAATTACGCAAATGCAGTTGCCGGTTTGCAGTCCTTGCTGACTGAAACTGCGCATTATGTAGTTTCATTCCTCAGCAGGCTAGACTATGCATTGCACAGTTCCAGTAGTTAGTTAGCCTCCTGACTACCCAGACTATGCTTTTTGCAGTTTTGGCAATCAGTCTCCCAGCCTCTTAGTGAAAATTATGCAATCTTGCCAGTTAATCACCCATCTATGTTGCATGTCAGTCCTCAAGTTGATTTTGGTTTTCAACTAACAAATTTGTTTCCATAAGTGCTTCTATGTCTCCAGGTATCACAAACGTTCATCTGTCTCTCAGCAGTACAGGTACAATGATTTCCAAGAGCGCAGGGTCAAAGCACATTGTTGAGAGTGCAACTAGAGATGCAGTTGAGCAAGTGTCTATGAGATTTCCCATCTATGAAGACACTAAGTTGTTCATAGACAAGGATATCACGATGAAATGGCAGGACATCAATGAAACCTTCTCGAGAACATTTGAGGAATATCTAGAAGACCGTAGGGTCTATGTCAATATTCACAAGTCTAGCTTGTACCAGAATTCATGCAGGTATCTCGCATTTCTATACGTGGATATGAGCCACTCTATTCTCTCACATATTGATCCAAAAACAATGGTGTTGAGCAATTCCAGTGGAACACAACTTGATACCTTAAGGGCGAAGGATTTTTAGGAGATGTATCACTTGCCACAATCAGTGATCATGTTGGATACACCCTTCACCAAACCCAGCGGCAGTGCAAACTCAAGAGATATCTTAAAGAGATGGGTAAAAGAGCCAACCAAGTTCAAGACAACAACCAAACAGGTTTACAAGAAGAAGATACTATAGAGGGCATATCATCTCTTGGTCATCCTTGCATGCCACTTATACGGACAAGAGAGCATAGAAACCTTCCAGTAGAGTTTGGTGATCGTACTGGATCAACTGGAAAGCGAAGGAATACCTTGCAACTGGTCTGACATGTTGGATCTCAGGTTGAAGGAAAAGGTGACAGACGCCCGACATCTACCCAAGGGTTAGCAAGCAAAGATATACATGTATGCTTACATACTGCATGTAGTTTGTGCCCATCAGCAGTTCCCAGGCTAGGGTTGGGCATGGACACCTTCAGAAACCTCTGTGCACACTTATTGCAAGTTTTTCTCTGAATGCAGCTTCCGTGGAGTTATCATATAGTTACCATACCACTTTGTCACCCCGGTGTATAGGATGATCTTTGAGCAAGATCCATCTTGCATGTCGCATGCAGCGATGGATACATCGATCGACATAGAAAATTGGTATGCCTCACCCCTTGGCACCTTCATATGGATGTACAATGCGGAGAAGGCTCTGCATGTTTTACCGAATTTTTTCATGGACAAGCTCGTCATGCAAGAGGTTTCATATCACATCTCGATAGGGTTGTTAGTGAGACTGCACAAGAAGAAGAAGGCACCTTGGCCCGCTCTTCCTTTGTGGATCGCATTGTATGAGATCTGAAATCTCAAGCATGCTGAGGCTGAGATGGAGGATTTCAAAATATTTAACTTCGACGCTAGAAGTTTCAATCCGTATGACCCGCATTTCTTAGTGAAGGACCACTATGCTTGAGTACAACATCCTTGGATCCATAGGGTGTGTCATTGACCTGAGGAAGACACATGGAGATACTGCTATCACTTCTCAAGGCTCAATGAATCGGTCGGCATAGTTGTAGAGTGGTTAGAAAAGAAGAAGGAAGCAGCATCTCAGAGAGCATCATCATCAACAACAGCAGAGGGTAGCAGACCTGTGCATGACAAACGCAAGAGAAAGATTGTTGATAGGGCAAAGGAAGAGAAAAGCTGCAAGTTCAAAGTAGATCCACTTGTGTTGAAAGTAGCTTTGGAGATTGAAGCTAAGAGGTGACAATGTGATAGGAGGATTGTGCAAAGGCAAAGAGAGAAATAGAGGATGGAGGAAATAGAAAAGGAGTTGCAGGTGTTGAAGCAGAAACTCAGGGAAGAACAGGAGCTGCGTAGAAGAGAGAAGGAAGCGCAGCAGGAACAGATATAGCAGGAGGCGCAACATGCACAAATTGATGAAATTGCACCCATATAGGTTATAGACTCATCTGAGCAGCTGGCACAGAGTAGACAGGGTGAGTAGTTGTAGGAGCAGGACTTGGTTCAAGAGGTTAAACATATTCTAGAGAAGATGGACACGGATATGGTTCAGCCAGAGTTATATTATGATATTGACCTCATACCTCAGAACCAAGAGGTCACCCCACAGGCTTCACTAGATATGGAAGAAGAGCAAGTCCCAAGCGATCAAGGAGACACATAAATCCTTGAAGACAATCCATAAGTGGAGGTGCACTACATATATTTCGATGAGTTACAACAGAGAGTTGTGAAGCCATGCAGAGTGCCTACTCCGAATGTCCATGTATCTCCTGCATAGTTTGAATAGAGAGTGATTGTATCTGATGTGCACAAACATCTAGCCACATTGGTCGATGCTACCAAAGCATATGCCGAAGTGACAAGATCAAGTGTTAGATTCTTGATAGCTAAGAATGAGTGCATGGTTAAGGAGTTACAAGCGGCCAAGAAGGGAGGAGAGTAGGTCACAGCATCCGCCAGAGTAGAGTTGAGGAGAGTGATACTAGATGAAGTATCATCTCTCGAGACATTCATGTGGAAGTTTTACTTCCGATTTTTCACCATGCATAAGTCAGTTGTCCATCTTAACGGTTGGCAGCAACGCTATGCTAGGAGAGAACACATCTTGTAGATCTGCACATTGTTGTTGATCACATGTAAACATGGACAATGAGATATAAAGGAGCCCAATTGCACTTGCCTAATATGATGAAGTCAAAGGTGGTAGAGTTGAAGGAATGCATCTAAAGTCAAATCCAGAACTATGAGTAACTCCCGCAGCTCATCACCAGTTTGTGGGCTTCACATGCATGGGTGTTCAGAAGCATGGATGTCATTGTGTGCATGCATGTGATCCCATCCAAGTCTGACTGGAGTTGGACATGTAATTTGATCAGTTGATGCACATAGCCACCAACGCACACTTGGAGATCAGCGTAGACACTATGCATCAATATGTTGTTAGTTCGGATACACTCAAGACTATGACACACATGTTATCAGAAGAGATGGATAGAGGTGCAAAATCAGTGTACCCAGATGAAGTGGAGGCAAGAGTTCACTTTCAGAAGGATTTCACCACATAGTACACAAACACCATCACAAAATATCAAGCTTGGCGTTAGTTCACCACCGTCGATCATCGCAAGGATGTCAAAGAGTTGGTCTTCCAACAGCTGTCTGAGTCTTAGTGATTTCTTGCATGGCTTACTCAAGCCTATTTTTGTCTCACCTGGGTACATGTGCATGTTGTAATGTAACATGTTGTAAAAGTGAAAGACCAAGTGTCAATAGGAGAATGTAACAGTCATGTAGTAGTTGAAGAGTCATGAGGGTAGGTGAAGAGTCACAAATGGGAATGTCAAGGGTCACCCCACCCTTTTCTATTTATAGAACCTCATAACCAATTGTACAGGATTTTGGGAGCCAAACTTCCTATAAGTATAGCTTAGAGAAATCTTGGAGTGTATTTTAACGAGCCTTGGCTTCTCCATAGTGAAGAGCTAGTACATCTCTTTGGAGGAGCAGGCGGCAACGACTGTAATGTTCCACTATAGGGACTAGTGGTTGGTCATGGTTGTATGTATGATTGGATCTTTCAATTTCTTAATATAATAGAGCCATCACATTTCATGCATATGTTGTTATTGTAGTTCAGCTATCCTGGTTACTCTATTGATATATGTAGCTATTATTTACGCATGTATTTGTAGATTGTTCTGTATGTGTTTGTATGAATCTTATCGAAATGTTTTTTTAATATAATCCATCACTTTGGATCATCGACTATCCTGTTTTCCATCTTGTGATGCCTTTGCGCTCATGTGTTCCCTTTCAATCTATGTGTTATCATAGTTTTCTAAGGGGCACACTCACTCCCCCTTCTGTGTGTTAGAGCCTTTCATGCACCTTCCTTGACTTGATGCAAGGTCACACCCTTGCTACTGACAAGGACATCTTACTTACCTCTGCGTGCAATTACAGTCAAGGCGATACCGTACTACCCACTGTTGGGACTCCTACACCAAATGGTCTGAGATCTAGTTGGGACTTCTTACCAAGGAGATCCCCTGACATGTTAGTGGGTCGAGCACCATCAACAGAAGTATAGAAAAATATGTAATGATTTTACATTTTTGGCCTCCAACCATGCCTTGCATAAGTTATTTTCTCATGATTTTAAGATATTTGTTCTTGGGTTAGCAAGCTCATAATTTAAAAAAAAAAAGAACAAACATATGTTTTAGTGTCTTTAAATAACACAATGATGTATCATTCAGTATGTAAAACTATGGCCGGGGAAGAATAAATGTAGGAAATACAAGTGGAATCACATTATTGGAAACCCTTGCACCAATGTTGGTATCCCTTCGAGTAATATTTCATTAGATAATACCTATATATGGAATCTCACTTCCATGTACCATTGGGTATATATGGAGTCCCTTAGGTATGCCTAAAACTAACATTAGATAGGCTAAGAAATCATCTAGCTACTATATCACACCAAGCAAAACACTCATAGATACTACTCTCTACTACATGGGTTGTCACATAGTATAGCTAAGGGCATGGTTGAGCCTACTTATTTAGTTCCCTACGATATTGGGTTGATTAATACTATTGGACCCCACATTTATATCAAACTGTTATAGCACCTAACACTCCTTTGCCCTTAAGACCCAATAACATTTTATAGTGAGCTCACCCATGAAAGATAATACATATAAACCACCTCATGCATTAAAACAACATGATCACCTGCTCTACTATAGATAGGTTAAAATTCATGGAATGTAAACTTAAGAAACTTCAAGGGAGTATAGATGGGTTGGATGAAAAGTTGGAAAAGAAGCTAGATGAGAAGTTGCAACAACATAATCAAAAGAACCTCACTAACTTAGACAAGATTTTAACCGAGATGTTGTCTACTATTCTAGCTACAGTCATATCAAAAGGACATCATTAGATTGCACAACACATTGTGCCACACCATGAAGAATTTTTTATCTTTGGGATACTCGACCACTTACAACCCTCTTTGGGTCATCTCTAAAATGTTGTGGATATTCCAATAGATAATTCATCATAATAGATATATTTAAATAAACCAAAGTCTATATGATGAAGGGTTATACCTTTAGTTTCTAGGTCTGTTATTATTACTTTTATTGTCTATGCATGTAATAAATAAAATGTAGAACATAGAGAAAAATGAAATACAAACACACACCAACACACACTAATCACATTGAATACAAGATATGCTCTAGGAAACCATTTTGAGAGAAAACCTAGCAGGAAGGTGAGGTTGTTTAGCTCTTTTGCCAAAATGGAAATAATGTGAGTACAAAGGAGAAGGAACTCCCTATGGAGTTACCTGATGTTATATACCACTTGTTATACCTCTGATCTGAAAGTATAAGATAAGACAAATGAACCCAGAAACAATAAGAGAGAAATAGATAGAAATTCTTCTTTATTATCAAACCCTTAAGGTAGGGCAACACCATACATTCACTCCTTAAGGAAGGAGAACACTCCACAAGCCATATGCCTGTACATACAATAATCCTTCACTATATTTCTTGACATCTCTCCATGTGGAGTCTCTAGCCTCTATATAGGCCTCATACATGCAATACCATGGATCATTACCATGGTTCCCTCATACCATCCACTAATACCATGGGCCCATTACATTATTACTAACTACTTGTGGTCCCTTACATGATATGGGCTAACCACCTTATTTATTACTATGGCCCATCCCATTATTACATTATTACCTTGGGTACCTCCCTTTGTACCCCATATTACCCCCCTAGGTATATAACACCTGAGACCTATGACATATGAGCTACCATAGAACAAAAATCCCCTTCTATTATGCTCTCTCACTCCCACTCCCAAATTGGTCTACTCTTTGTGGAATAAGACACAATCAAAATGAATGGAACCCTTATCCTCTTAGTGGTATGATTATAACACAATTTGATAGCTAGCCAAAGTTTAAATTTGACTCCTTCAACTCTCAACTAGAGTTACAAATTTGACCCTTATAGTGTCATTTTCATAGTATTCACTCTCAAATTGTGGTGGTCAATCATGATATATCAACTTATAAGAGGCATATTTTTTGCATATGAACTCCAATGGATGTCTTTATTGCATCATTTTAAATATATCTAAGTGTATAATAGTGTCATAGGTATATCACTTAAACAATAAATTTTTAGCCCCAAAAAAAACATCATTTAAGTCCTTAAACTGGCCTTGGAAGGTTTTGAACCCCAATTCTCCAAATTTGGTCTCACCAATAAAACTTCTCTTATATGATGATTCCTTCAAATTTTCCACTCTAAAAGCATCAAGATGGATGACAAATTATATAGTGATCTAATCCAAATTCTTGGGTCCACACAACAATAGAGTATTGGATAATAACATCTGGCATCATTCTCTTAAGGTGGACTTGCACAAGTATGATTTTTCTAAGCCATCATGATAAATCACCCAGATGGAACATTACTTTTCCCTCTAGTACATTACTATTGACATGATGAAACTCAATGTGAGAATACTATATTTAGATTAAAAAATATGGAAATGCTAGGAATGGCATAAAAAATCCAATCTAAGCTAAATTACTTGGATTCATTTTGGTAAATATATCCATGCATGTTTCAAGAGTGATACTCATTAATTGTGGTAGCTTACCAAGTTACACCAAATAGGTTCAAGAATTGACTCTTTGGAAATCTTTGAACAACTAGGCATCTATATAGATAACTTAACATATTCTTTCTATAAAGTATGTTTCATTAGTGCCATCAAGGAGGAGATTTGAGCACAAGACAAAATGTAACATCTTGCTACATGGTTGTAAGAAATTGTGAGAGCCTCAAAAGTAGAGATGGTGATTAATATGAAAAAGAAGATAACATCTGTTCCCCACACTCATCATACCTAGGATAATTCCTTAAGAATAATTCCCACTTGTCCCTTAAAAGTATAAATGGTGTCTGCAATAGAAATGGTTGACTTCCAAAGATGTGGAATATGGTATTATTATGATGAAAAATATGCTCCAAGACATTGCCGTAAATAACACAAATTGGTCTAAATTGTATGACCACTCAGTCCCTAACCAAATACACAACTATCGAAGAGGAACCAAAGTTATAGGTTGAATACATCAACACTTGACTCAAGTAGATACAAAACCTCTATTTCATCATGATGAACCTCTAATATCACTGCTTGCATATCAAAACAACATCGATTGTGACAACACATGCTCAAGGAATTATTGATCCAATGGAAATTTTTGCAACTAGAAGATGCCACATTGGAAATTAGCACAATTCTACAACGATTTCCTCATCCCCAATTTTCACAAACTTCGGTTCTTCCTCAGTGCCAATGTTTACTTGCTTGGTTTTCAAAGGTGCGGAGATGTCTGTGTTTTCTATTTGTGGCCCCTTGACTTTGTGATGCCCTTCTGCCTATGGAATATTGATGTTCTTGGGTCTTCTTCTTCCCCTTCAGTGGTCACATTATAGCATTCTAGTGTGTGGCACAGTTGGGTGCTCCAGTCTGGTTGGTTCCATTCCATGGGTTCCATCAGTGTTCTAAAGATAACTGCTTTAATTTTCTATATTGCTTCATCGATGCTTGCAAACCTGTCCTCAAAACTGAAAGTCAATAAGAACCCCTCCTTCAATACATCCCATTCCGCGGTGCCATGGAAGAGCTCCATTTCAAGATACCAGTTCATGGGGATGGTATCCAAGGTATGACAAAATACTTGTACCCACTCTGGCTGTGGTTCTGTTCCCCATGATTTAGTCCACTTTTCTAGGTGATCGCGTGGATCATCTCTTCCTTTATACTTCTCATTCATTCTAGTGTTAACCCTCTCAAACCGTAGCTTCGTCATTCTTCTGTAATCTCACCATCTAGCAAAACAATCCTTATGTGTACCCCACCATCATGCAAGTGCAGCACACAGGGCCAACTCTAATGCTTGGAAGCGATGGTCCTCAGGGACTTCACGCTTAAATTTATCCAAAAATAGATCTACGTCAGTTAAACCATCATAATAAGTTAATTTTCTTACCTTCGATGAAACACAGTGCAATGAATTTGTCATCATATTGCATCGCAATGTAGATACTTTGTGCAAGCGATTCTTCCAATGCTCTAACTTCTCATCCGAATCAAAGCTGCAGGAACTCTCCTAGTCCCATGCAATCCGTCCATTTTTCATTGGATTGATCCAATCCTGATCTCGCGCTGTTATTTTGTAAATCTAATCCAGTTCATCATCACTTTCTTCGTAATCATGGACTGGTTCTAGCATGCCCCTTTTGCAGGGTCTAGAGTGTTGGGTTGTGTTATATTCTTTCCATGTAGTTAATAGGGGGTTTGAGGGGTACCTGTAACCCCACTTTAAGGGGTTTGAGGCAGCGCCCCATAAAATTTTGATTTTGGACCCTATGTTAGGTTGGGCGGACCTACCTATGGTTTTGTGCATGATTATCACACATGTTTTTTGGACGCGATGGTTTTTCCGTCCATCGTATTGGACGCGATGTTTTTTGGTCCATGGTATTGGATGCTTCGGCATGTATAAATATGTATTATAACATTGAAAGGAACATAATGAAAAGTCAAGCTGATAGTCCCGGTTTTGGGATCCAGGGAAAAATCTCTATGTATATGTGTTTTATGTGTTATGATCTCGCATTTTTTATTTTATGTGTTTTAGAATTTGTATGCAGGTAATTTTTGTATGGGTTAAAACCTACATTTGATATCAGAGCTATTTTTGGTTTCAAGGGGACACCTTTGTTGCTGAGGGGTTTCGCTCAGGCCTATGGTAGACCCTGTTCAATGGGAGATCTGTGAGATCGATTCTGGTGGTGAAGGAAGATGGCTAGCATTGGAAAGATAGAGATCGAGAAATTTAATGGTCAGAGTTTTGAGTTGTAGAAACTCAAGATGGAGGATCTGTTGGTGGATAAAGATCAATGGATCGCGGTAGATCCAAGTACTAAACCAACGGGAGTGACTGATGAAGAATGGAAGAAGTTGGATCGGAAGGCAAAGAGAACAATAGATTGTGTGTCTCAGATTCAGTATTGTTGAATGATGGGAAGCTACGGCAAAGGCTTAAGGGACAAGGTAGGGCTTTACCAATCTAAGTCTCTAGTGAATAACTGTTCCTACGGAAAAGCTGTATAACTTGAGGATGAAAGATGGAGACTTGGTGACAAGCATCTAAATGCAGTTAATACTGGTGAAGTCAATTAAGTCTGTTGATGAAAAAAATTCAGATGAAAGAAAGTGCATCAATTTGTTGTGTTCTCTACCAGATTCGTGGGATAGTCTGGTTATTGCAATAGGTAGCAATGCAACTGCCTTGCATTTTGATAAAATAGTCTAATCCTTGCTGACGGAGGAGATGAGATGGAAAAATATGGAGAGTCAAAATGGTGATGCCTTGTCTGTACGAGGACGGACCCAAAACAGAAACAAAAATAAGTCATCGAGTGGGAGATCTAAATCTAAAGGGAGATCTAAATCTCCAGGAAAACCTGTAAAGGTGGTGTGCTAGAAATGTGGAGAGGAAGGGCACTAGAAAAGGGACTGTAAATCTAAAGCTCCTGGAAAAGGAAAGGGATCTAATGAGGCTCCTTCTGCAGAGGTGAAAACCACCTCAGATGAAGGTAGGGATGTGTACTTGGCTTCTTCAAGTACACATGTAGATCATGAGGCATGGTTGATTGAATCAGGTGCATCCTTTCACTTCACTCCCCATAGAGATTGGTTCTACAAGTATGAGAAATATGATGGTGGTGATGTCTTCTTGGGGAATGACAGGAAGGCTAGAATCGTTGGTCGCGGAAAAGTAAAGTTGAAGTTTCAAGGTGGAAGGGTTAGAATGCTTCCAGGTGTTTTACATATTCTTGCATTGGCCATAAATATGATTTCTGTAAGCAAGCTGGATGATGCAGGTGTAAAAACAGTGTTCGAGAAGGATACCTGCAAGATGGTTCGAGGAGCACTGGTATTGATGCGAGGAGTTCAGACTAAAACTCTATATAAGCTATAAGGTAGCACTGTTGTTGATGGGTGCAACAGTTCTGTGGTTCCTAAAAGTGGAGAAAAAATGTAGTGGTCTCTGGAGAGAGAACCATGTTGTGGCATCAAAGGCTTGGACATATTGGAGAGAAGGGCCTTCGAATACTTCATGGTAAAGGTATGGTAGAAGGTATGAGTAATAAATCTATGGATTTTGATTTCAATGAAAATTGTGTATATGGGAAGCAGAATCGGCTAAGTTTCCCCTCTGTAAGTAAGAGGGTGAAACATATATTAGAGCTTATGCACAGTGATGTGTTTGGACCTATGAAGGTTCCATCACTGGGTAAGTTTGTGTGCTATGTATCATTTATAGATGACTTCTCAAGGAATACATGGAT
>APFE030330459.1:47760-64249 GCA_000404065.3 Pinus taeda
ATCTAAAACGTGCATCTTTATTGGGTATAAGGATGGTTTAAAGGGTTATAAGCTTTGGAACCCAGTAACAAGGAAGGTAGTGTACAACCGAGATGTGGTGTTCAGAGAGGTGAAAGATATTATTAAACGTGAAGTTAAACCAAAGGAACCCGAGAAGATAGAGTTTGAGCTAAAGGAGGAAGAATCAGACTCTACAGCAGAGGAGGAATTAGAAGATGAAGAGCCACAAACCTTGGGTGTAAGAAGATCAGTTCGAGAAAGAAGGCAGCCAGAAAGGTATAGTCCATCTACTTTCTATTCAAATTTTGCTTTATCCATTACTGATGACAATCCCAGAACTGTGAAGGAAGTGGTAGATTCAGAGGATGGAAAACTCTTGAAAGAGGTCAACCAATCTACTTTCTATTCAAATTTTGCTTTATCCATTACTGATGACAATCCCAGAACTGTGAAGGAAGCGGTAGATTCAGAGGATGGAAAACTCTGTAAAGAGGCCATGGTTGATGAAATGGCATCTTTGCACAAAAATGAGGCTTGGGATCTAGTGGAGTTTCCGACTGGAAGGAAACCCATTGGCAACAAATGGGTGTTCAAGAGAAGACAAATGCAAAAGGGAAGGTGGAGAAATACAAATCTTGGTTGGTAGCAAAAGGTTATTCCCAGGTGCCGGGAATGATTTTGGTGATATTTTTTCTCCTGTTGCCAAGGTAACTTCTATTAGATTACTTTTATCTGTTGCTGCTGCTTTTGATTTTGAGGTAGAACAGATGGATGTGAAGACAACATTTCTTCACAGGGATTTGGAAGAGGAAATCTACATGAAGCAACCTGATGGCTTTGCGGTGAAGGGTAAGAAAGAACTAGTATGCAAGTTAAAGAAGTCTCTGTATGGGTTAAAACAGTCACCAAGGATGTGGTATCAGATATTTGATACATTTATACGGGGACTTGGCTTCACCAGAAGCAAAGCAGATCATTGTGTGTATTTTAAATTAATTGGTGACCGTGTTATTTATTTGGTCTTATATGTGGATGATATGTTGCTGGTTGGAAATGACAAAGAAATTATTCAAGATTTGAATACCCAATTTTCCTCCAAATTCGACATGAAATATCTTGGTGCTGAAAACTATATTTTGGGCATGGAAATTAAAAGAGATCGGGAAAAGAGGAAGCTCTGGTTAAACCAGAGGAAGTATGTCAAGACAATACTGCAGAGGTTTAATATGCAGGATAGTAAAATAGTGAAGGTTCTTATTCCTGTAGGTGTGAGGTTATCTGTTGAACAATGTCCCAAGGCACAAGAATAGGAAGAGGACATGTCCCGTGTTCCATATGCAAGTGCAGTCGGTAGCCCGATGTATGCAATGGTTTGTACTAGACCAAACATTGCACATGCAGTGGGAGTATCGAGAATGTTTATGTCAAAACCAGGAAAGGAGCATTGGACAGTAGCGAAGTGGGTTTTCAGGTTTTTGCGTGGCACTAGTGATTATGGTCTACCAAGGAAGACCAGGATTGGACAGATTGTTGGATATTCGTGGCTTTGTTGATGCATATTGGGCTGGAAATCTGGATCAGAGAAGATCTACAAGTGGGTATGTGTTTAAACTATTTGGAGGTAAAGTCAGTTGGATGAGTAAGAAACAATTTGTAGTGGCACTATCAACTACAGAGGCAGAATACATGGTAGCCACTCATGCAAGCAAGTCAGCAGTTTGGTTGCAGAGATTGTGTTCAAGTATGGGGTTAGTACATGAAGCTATAAGGATAGACTGTGACAGCCAAAGTGAAATTTTCTTGGTAAAGAACCCTACTTATCATTCAAAGACAAAGCACATTAATGTTCAGTATCACTTTGTGAGGGATATGATAGAAGACAAAAAGGTGTTTCTAGTAAAGGTGGACACTTTAAAGAATACTGCAGATGCATTGGCAAAATCTATGAGCTTTGAGAAGCTCTCCTGGTGTAGAGAAACAATGGGCGTTTCAAGGCTGGAAAAATGACTAAGCTCTCCTGTGGCCCCCTGTGGAAAGAAAACAACAAGTGGGAGAATGTTGGGTTGTGTTATATTCTTTCCATGTAGTTAACAGGGAGTTTGACGGGTACCCGTAACCTCAATTTACGGGGTCCAGGGTAGCACCCCGGAAAATTTTGATTTTGGACCCTATGTTAGGTTGGGCGGACCCACCTATGGTTTTGTACATGATTTTCGCACATGTTTTTTGGACGTGATGGTTTTTCAGTCCATGGTATTGGACGCGATGGTTTTCAATCCATGGTATTGGATGCTTCAGCATGTATAAATATGTATTATAACATTGAAAGGAACATAATGAAAAATCACGCGGATATCCTGGTTTTGGGATCCAGGGGAAAATCTCTGTGTATATGTGTTTTATGTGTTATGATCTTGCATTGTTTATTTTCTGTGTTTTAGAATTCGTATGTAGGCAATTTTTGTACGTTGTTAAAACCTACATAGAGGCACTATAACCCTAAGCGAATTTTCTTTCAAATGAAATCATCCTTTTCTTCAAATTAACGACCCCATTCATCTCAACAACCCAGTCAATTCCCAAGAGCGCGGGGTATGGATTACTATCGTCAACGATTTCTACAACTTCAAAGTCTGCCACCGCGCTCGCACCTTCAATATCAACTGTTATGCCATATAATTGTCCCATGGGGATGATTTTCTACTGGATCGCCATCTTGAGTTGAATTGGAGACAACTGCAGCACAGATCTCCCCATCCTTTCCCATGTCTTTTTCGGTAATACATTCGCATCAAACCCCAAATCCAAGATGACCTGGTCCATTTCATAATCACCTATCTATGCTTTTAACCTCATTTCTTTCCATGTTTGTGCCTTATGCTTTCCAATCTTCCTGACCACATGGTGTTCACCAGAGGCCTTTTCCTTGCTGGCACATTTATTTATTAGCTCCTCCATGCCTTCCACGGCCTTTCTATCATGCAGCAGTTTCATGCAGGTCTCCAAAAATGTAGTGAGTATAGAAGGATCAACATCTGCAGGCATGCTAATTTCTTGAATCTTGTCCTGTCTTCCTGAGGTGGAGGCCTCAACAAAGCTTTTCTTGGCTTCCTTAAAAGTTTCCCTAGCGCAATACAAATCAAAGCCATCTTCTTTCTCTGGCACTTTGTGGACCCATCCTTCTTCCTCAAGTTGTTTACCTTTATCACTGCCAATCGTCAGTCCACTTCTTCGCACAATATTAACACTTTGTTCTTCTTCGCGGGGCTCAGCCCTCATCATTTGTAAGTTCTGCATAGGCTGTCAAGGCTGCATTTTCTTCTCTTTCATTTTGGCTATTAGCACCGTGCATTCTTCTATAGTATGGTCAAACTATCTACAATATTGACATGATGAGTGTGTAGGATTTTGGCACTCTCGTGCATAGTGCTCTGATTGTCTGCAGTTGTAGCAGATAATCTGACCGTGACCTCTACTAAGTCCTCCTCCTCCTCGGCCCCATCCTCAAGGCTGAGTTTTTGCATGCATCCAGTACATAGGTGTTCTTTCCATCATCAGCTCGTAGCTTCGACAGTGGCACTCACTGTGGCCCATAGATTTGCATAAATTACAGAACAATCGTTGGGGTGTCTGAACGAACTTCTAAAGTAAATGGAAGTTGTCTGTCACATGTTTCCCAGTAACTTGACAAATAGTGCACCACAGTGCAGCCCCCATGCTCAGCACTATAGGGGCTTCTTACTTAGGGGAATTGGCCCCCCTCCTTTAATATAATTCGCGTACATGGGACAATGATATTTATCATGCCCATGGCCCTTGCACTTCAAACACTAGACTTCTACGTGCACTTCTGGTTTAGTCTCCTTGTCTTTCTTCAAACTTTGTAATTCTAGGTGCAAGCCTGCTAATTATGAGTGGTTATGATGTACTCCTAGGTTTGTATCCTGAATAGGTGATGTATGCAACCTCGTTATGATCTCCAAGGCCTCTCCCTGTGTTTCTATCTTCTGTTGTGACAGAGCGATTCTCAAGTGGGGAAAAAGCAACGCTATAAACCATTCAGGATGTTGGCTATCTGTAATCTGCATGTTAGCCTCTCTGATCTGACACTTCAACCTCTAATAAAATTCCCAACCTGTCTCATCAACCCTCATCATGATATATTTAAATCCAATTACTGACTGGGAGTCAGAATGAGGTTTACTAAACTCTTTGTTGAAATCTGTCTTAGTCTCTACTAGCGATGCAAGAGGATTACTAGATAAATACTTAATGTACCAGGTTAGCGCATGTTCTTACAGAGCGTAACCAACTGTTCCTTCTTTATACTATCATCAGTAATTTGTTGCGCTATCGATACAGTGTTCACAACAAACCATAACTGTTATGGATCTTCACTTCCTATGCCATTGAAGATCAGCATTTTCATTGTGTTCGCCATGTTGAAAGGTGGCAGTGGAGGTGGAGGTGTGGGCGAAGGTGTATGTAGTGGAGGTGGAGGCAACGATGGAGTGGATGGATGGTTTGTTCTAGGAATCCCTTGAGTGATTAATTGAACTGCGTTGTGCATCATAGTCTGCCCCACCCCTTCGTCGTCACTTGAGGGGGGTCCAATCAGGCGACTATACTTTGTTCATGATCCTTCACGATTTCTAAATAATCTTCCACTTTATGTAGCTCCGAACATCAAGGTAATGGAATCACCCTTTTTTCACATAACAACATCTTAATCCAAGTATTCAATGATCTTAAATACTTACCTCGCGGTCCCTTGAAGAATCTTCGCTATAGTTGACTGAGGTATCAACTACAAATTCTGTAACAAATCCTCCTAGAATTTAGTCGAGCCAATGATTGACAGTCCGCATGATCTTGTTTTCAGAGGTTTCTAGTCATCACACTAATTTTGGAGTCCACACTATAGGATTATCGAGCTTCCACTTTCCTTGATTGTCTGTCAACTTAGCCAACCACTCATACAGTTCAATAGGGAAGGTGCAGAAGAAAATATCGAGTATCTCTGTATATAGATACCAGTTCAACCACTCTTCCTTCGACAAGCGTGAATTCCTATTTTCTTGCATTGCGAACTCGTGAATCTTCAGATCCAACCAGTTTTCAATTTCTTTCTTGATGAGATTCTAATGATGCAACATCACACATCTTTTTCAAGCAAATCCCGGTCCCAACAACAGAACTACTTGTTGGCTTAGGAGGTCCTGGCCTAGGTTTAGAGTTAGTTGTGCCAACCAAGAAAACCCCACACTACTGGCCCTTTCAACAACAACTCGCATAGCGTAGGCTACAGTCTCACTCGAAGTAGTAAGGGGGGATGCAAGAACCAAGTTTATACACCCAGAGACTAGTGTGATGTCTTTCAATTCCTTCGATTCACTTTCGTGTGGATCTATAAACTCTTAGGGCATATTACTGTAACTTTGTTAAAAGCCTTCAAACCTTCGTAAAGGTCTACTATTAGCCCTCGTGGATCTTTAACAGTCGATTTGCCTACTTGTGCGCATTAGAAAGAAATCCTAGATTGGTGTTCACATGGATCTACTTAAGTGATTAATAAACATAAGAAGAATCACCAGAGTCTTCGTGAAAGTATTTAAACAAGCATTGCATACATTATTAAGACTTATTCAAGAGAATCACATAGCATTCAATCAATAATTCATAAAACAAGGTATTCATCAACGACATATAACATAAATAGATATGAACAAAAATACACAATAATTCTTTAGAAACTTGTCTTTATTAATCTCAATTCACAGATTACAAACTCAAAACTACCCCGCGCACACAACTGCATGAGTCCGCACACTCACTTGTGGACTCTACCTAGGCCTCCGTGCACTCATCTGCGAAGCCTTTCCTTCTCTATCTAAGCACAGGAAGTAGAGCCTTCTTGCCCTAGATTCTTCAATCCACCCAATTATCTATATTCCTCCTACTTCCATTCGTTACTACTTCCTTTCACTAAGACTCACTATTAGACTTATTTCATACAATGCCATGGACTGCAAACCATTGGTGAATCTAAAAAATCGACTCAAAACTTATCGAAAAACAAGGCGCTAAGCCCCTTTTGACTCCTAATCATCTATGCACTCCGCATCCACAAATTGCGGATACTTTACATTATTTACAAAATTGTACCAAAATTTGGGTTATCTTAACCCCAGCCTAACCTAGGGGACCCCATCCCAATAGAAAGGTAATGAGAAGACTAAAAGAAAGCGGGTTGAGAAGCGAGGAAGACCTCAAGATGCAGGCGACAAGGACAACGTAGTGTTGTACAAGAAGTTCAATGCAGTTGAAAGAGGACATGGATTTCAGCTATAACAACAAAATAATGGTGATGGTAAGAAGCACTTGTAGTGTTTGAATTATGGTGGAGAGCATCACAAGAGAGATTTTCCATTGCACCAAGGTGGAATGCCTCAGATTTATAGTTCTCAGGAAGCACATATAGTTAGAGATATTAGGCAGAGTATTCCTCAAATTTATGCAACAATGGATAACAAGAAGGCTCATCATCAAGCATCAGCTATTGAGATGGAAGGTAATCTTCATGCTCAAGTTGTTTCTATTATGATTGATCCTAGATATAATTATAGTTATATTAGTCATGACCTAGTGGATAAGTGTTGCTCGAATAAAGAAGTTCATGCAAAATATTGGTTGGTGTAGTTGGCTACAAGGACCAAGAGAATAGTTCATCATTGGGTGATATCTTATGCATTTGAGTTGAATGGTATGCCTATATCATCACATCTAAATTTGATTCCTTTGGGATCATATAGTATGCTTTTGGGCATGGATTGGTTGTTCATTCATAGGACTAAAGTGGACTACTATGACAAGGCTATTGAGTGCCTAGATGATGATGGAGAAAGGAGAATATTGCAGGGCAAGAAGAAGCCTACATCAATGACAATGGTTACAACTATGCAGGCAAAGCGTATTTTTTGAAAAGGATGTGTATTGTTTACATTTCATATTTCTAGTGACAAAGGGAAAAATGTTGAGGATGATGAATTTCTAAGGAGGTACCCTATTTTTCAATAGTTTCAAGATGTGTTTCTTACATAGATTTCAAAATTTCCTCCTCATAGGGAGGTGGACTTTTCTATTGAGTTGATGTTGGGAGCAACACATGCATCTAAGGCATTGTACTGGATGAGTACTCCAGAGTTGGTGGAATTTAAGTTGTAGCTTAAGGAGATGCTTGATAAAGGATACATAAGGCTGAGTGTGTCACCTTGGGGTGCTACAGTATTGTTTGTAAAGAAGAATGATGGTACTCTCAGGTTGTGCATTGATTACAAGCAATTGAACAAGGTGACCATCAAGAACATGTATCCATTGTTGTGGATCGATGACTTTTTGATCAGTTGAAGGGACCATCAATGTTCGTAAATATTTATTTGATATCAAGATATCATCAGGTGCACATCAAAGAAGAAGACACCACATTATGTACTAGGTATGGGCATTAAAATTTTGTACTAGTTCCTTTTGGTCTTACTAATTGTTGAACCTCATAATTACCTTCCCCTTGACATTTGTTCTCACCTTCTTCTCTCGTTTCTCATAAGACTACAAATCCAATCAATGATAAATGCTAGGTTTGGTCTTAGGAAAGAATTAAAATGATCACCATATTATATCTTCATGTTCTTGTTATTTTAATAGATTTTTTCAAATTAGGTACAGAACATAGCCTATTCTACAACTAATTGTGGGTTTCATAGCTACTCTCATGGTTTGGTAGGTTATAGGTGCCAAATGAAGAACTGGGCCACATGGGCATTTCCAGAATCATCTCCACATGGATTATATCCTATTCACTCGGTCCAGATCGACATAAAAGCATGCCTAAAGTCATGGTCAAAGATGGAGTCAAATACATTATCTAGAAGCAGCATGACTCTTGATTTTCTCTTTCGTAGCTAATCAAGACTCTAACAGTTCTGTTGAGGAGTTAACTCGGATTAAGCCACCTGTAGCTGATCAGAAGTTAAACAGTCCTATTACAATTTGAATTAAGCCACTTGTATCAATTTTTTCTTATAAATAGTCATGATAGATTCGAATTAGCCACATGTAGCAAGAGTTTCTCTTAGAGAGTTATGTTATTTTCCTATAAATATTGGTTGAATGAAACCAAGAAGTAGTTAGAAGCTAGAAGGAATTACAAGCTATTTGTTGATACTATGTATTCAAACTTTGTTTTGTTCATAATACAAACTTCGTTTTGTCAATGGTGGTTTAAAGTGCATCTTTAACTAGCTAGCATTCAGCCACATCAATTAGAGAGGGCCCTTGCACTAAAGGAGGTTTTTCACTTGTTGTTTTCAGTTTAACTTCTATTACTCTGTTTTCTACAAGTTTGTTTTCTCTAATTTAGAATGATGTTTCATTTCAATTTGTAACCAATAGTGTAAGGATGAAATCACAATTGTGCAGCCTTGTTCTTTTGAGATATTTTATGGAAAAAATGACTGAATGAAGATTGAAGTAATAAGAATACATAGTTTCTTAGTTTTCTCATTGTTTTGTTACTTGTTTTCTTAGCATAGAACTGTCAATTAGTTGTATTAATAGATGTTCTCAAAACCATTTCAAAATGATGATAATTATAACTTAAATGGTTAAATATCTAATTCATGCAATGATTGAGCTCACTTAGTACATTGTTAGTATTACATGCTTTTATATTTTCTTTTCTACTTTCAGCTCCTTAGTTGCATCACTTGACATTCCAAAAAATCACTTCAAGGAGATTGATTACATCATATTCCAAAATTGAATGGTTGAATGTTAAATGAATGCAATTATTGAGTTACCTTCTGCATCAATATCACTTATGGTTTTAAGAATTATATCCATGGATTAGGACTAATGGTAGGATAAGATAGACGCTCTGTTTTTCTTATTAGGTTCTAATTAGTTAAACAGTTCTTGGTCTATTTTTAGGAGATTAGACTAACTTAGGAACCTTTCCTTTCCTTTAAAATTCATTAGATCCACTTAAATTTCTCCTAGATTGTATATTCTTAGACATCAAAGAACAGAAACCCCCAAAACAAACATAAAAATAAAAAACAACGAAGTAAGAGAAAAGTTAACTAAGCACATATATTGCATCACACTTCATCAGTCTAAAACCTCAGTTGATAATTCATGCAAGAAATTTAGGACACTAAATTGACTAAACATTTTGGCGCTGTTGTCAGGGAAGTGTACTTAGGTAACTTCATCTCTTACAAAAAAAATGATATGCGTAGAGAAAGAGACTCTAGGGGTAGATTCATAGCTAGAGGCAGGAGTTCAATTCCTACAATACCACCCACTCCACAAAGACTAAGAAGAGATACACCTCCATCTCAAACTCATATTCCTAGCCATAGACCTCTTGAAGTTCTAAGGTCATAAATTAAATAAAGAGGGTCTCCTACTTCATCTACTGAGGCAGTACTAGAGGAAGAAAATCTTTGATCTCCAACAGAAGGAGTAGCCTTTTTCACCTCTACAGAAGAACATATTTTAGTTGAAGAATTAAGAATACCTAGTGGAGAACAAGAAGTAGAACCTTTCTTCCACATACCATTGATAGAGGAACCAGAGGAAGAGAAATTAACCTTGCAGGTTGAATCTTATATTAACTCTGAAGAAACTATAATGGTAGAAAAAGGAGAGGATTGTGAATTTTCACTCTTTGGAGGAGGAGGAGGAGGCAGAGGAAGAGGTAGGAAATAATGGAAGAGGTAGAGGAAATAGGAAAGTTGATAATTCTTTTGGATTCCCTATAGTTAATGAAGAAACAAATGCCATAATGAAAAATATCTCACCTTCTATCCTGCCAAATTTTCATGGATTAAAAAGTGAAGACCCTAAAACCTTCTTATTTGAATTTGAAGTCGTGTGCAGAACTTATGATTATTTACAAGACTCTCAAAAATCAAATTGTTTCCTTCAAAATTGAAAGGAGCTACTTTAAAATGGTTCATGGGATTGGTCACTCAGTCTATTAAAACATGGAATGACATGAAGAAGGTGTTTTTGGACAGGTATTTGGATTATTGCATGCCTATCAATCACAAAGATGAAGTGTTCAAAATGATGCAAAGAGAGTATGAAAATTTGGAGGATTTAATTGAAAGATTCAACCATAACTTAAAAAGAGCAAAAATGGATAACTTAGATCAAGATACTTTAAAATCTCTTTTATTAAAAGTCATAAGATATGAGTGGATAGATATCCTTAACATGATGGGGAAGGGATATATATCTCAACTCCCATTAAGTGACATTGAAGAATTATGTGTTCATCTCTCAAGAGGAATATCCAAAACTAGGAAAGGTCCAAGAGATCCTTCTCTTGTTAGAGTGAATAAATCTGCAACTGGATCAGTAAGTAGGGTAGAAATTGGAAACATGCTCGATGAATTTAAAACAAATATTCTAGGGAGCCTTAGTGAACAGATATACACCCTTAAGTTACAAAACAAGCAGAAAGAAGAGACTGATGCTTTAGCTATTTTCTGTCCCAAATGCATAAAGAAGCACACTTTAAGAGAATGCCCTTTAGATGCAAAAATCATAGAGACTTGTGTGATTTGTTCAGGAAACCATGAGACCAAAAGTTGTCCTTCCATTCTTGGCCTTAAGGATGTTTTTCAAGAGGAAACAATTTCAAATCCATCAGAATCTCTTTGCTTTGTCTCTAGAAGACCTTGGCAGGGGCAACAAAACCAGGGTTTTAACAACCAAATGTACAGCCCACTCCAAATTGGAATTCTTGGTAGCAACCTTGGCCTCAATCTCAAACTCAACCTTGGGCTCAAGGAATGCAGAATCCTTATCGAAGATTCTCTCCATACTATCAATATCCTCCATCATATCCAAACTATCCTCCCCAACAAATTCCTCAACAAAATCAACAGCCCCAACTTCAAAACCAAAACCCTCAACTTTCACTGCCATTTCCACAGAGACCAAATCAGTCACCAGCCCAACCATTACCAAACCCCAACAATAAAAATCCTAAGAATACCTATATGGTGGAAGGATAGCAATTTCCAACTTATATGATCACTCCATTAGATCTCAATGATGTCCAACTGAGATATGGTAAGATATTAGAAAAGAAAAAGCCTTATGTAGCTACTTAAGAACAAGACAATTCTGAGGAATATTCTCTACAGCAAAATAAATGTTTTGAAGGAACATCTCCTCAAAACCAGAATACTGAAAATGAAAAACAAAAAGAACCAATAA
The DNA here is from genome assembly GCA_000404065.3 of Pinus taeda. Classification (NCBI taxonomy): domain Eukaryota; kingdom Viridiplantae; phylum Streptophyta; class Pinopsida; order Pinales; family Pinaceae; genus Pinus; species Pinus taeda. The sequence goes on from APFE030330459.1 coordinate 59,053, forward strand.
ACTCAACTCCTATCATAGAGCAACAACCAGTATCCACTTCTACACCTCCTTTTCCATAAAGGTTACAAGTCGACAGAGGGGTAGAAAAGCATATTATGTTGCTTAGTTATGATTTTCTAGATGAATTGAAAAATGTTTGTATCAAAGTTCCATTGTTACAAGCCATTAAGTAGATCCCAATTCTAGCTAAAACAATAAAGAAGTTAAGCATGAAGAAACCAAGAAGAAAAACAAAAGAAGTAAAAAGAATTCAGCTAGCAAGAAAAATAGCAGACATAATGAGGGGAAAAATTGCCATACAAAAATATGTAGATCCAGGAAGTCCAGTTGTAAAAACACATATCAATGGAGTTGAAAATCCTAATACACTGATTGATTTAGGAGAAACAATAAACATCATGAGCAAACAAACCATGGAACAACTCAAACTTCCCAATCTTCTTTATACACCTACATTACTGCAGTTAGCAGATAGATCTATAATCAAACCAGATGGTGTGTTAGAAGATATTTCAGTGTCCTTAGACTCTTGGGAGTACCCCGTTGTTTTTATGATCTTAACCCTAAAGAGCAATCTAGGAGGACATCCACTTATCTTAGGAAGACCTTAGCTGGCTACAACTGATGCTTTCATTAGCTGTAGATCTAGTGATATGTATATCCCTTATGGTAATTCAACTAATAAATTCACTCTATATCCTCCAGCAAGAACAATCACAGAGATAGATGATAAAGAATGGATTGATGATGAAAATGATATTCAACCTCTCTTTACTATTTCAACTATTAGTGAAGATAGTCAAATCTTAAATACAATGGAAAATTTTGAATCATTTCCAGAATATGAACATGATCAATAGTTGAATTGAGACTTATGTGATCCATGTCAAGATTAAGAGAATTCTTCGGCTAAAATCACATGATAGAATATTTGTCGATGCGTTTTGAACCAACCAGTGTGGTTCATCATCAGGACAAGTTGAAGGATCAGATCTAGAATGCATGTTAAATAGTTAGAGCAGAACTTCCAACAGCTAAAATTATTGACCAGGTAATGGCTAGATTGACTACCTAACAGCTATATTAGACGAGGGAATGGCTATTTTGACTGGACACAGGGAAAAGGGAGCAAAAGACCAATTTGTAACTTAATTTGAGGTTTTTTATTAAATTAATGGTTAGTTAATTTATTAAATTACAAGTAAATTTATACCATACATTATAACTACTAAGGATTAAATAATATTAAAATAATTATACTTATAAAATCATTAAATAATATTTTAATTGTTATTACCAATTTTGTAGCTTAGTTGAGGTTTTTTATTAAATTAATAGTTAGTTAATTTAAAAATTACAAGTAAATTTTTACAATATATATAACTACTAGGATTAATATACTAAAAATATTACTAATAATGAAATAATATTTTAAATTAATTGTTTATTAAAAATTAAGATCTAGAAAATAATATTTTTTATTTATTAATTAAGTTGAATATTATTTAAATGGTTAGTTATACTATTACTTATTTTATGTAATTCACGAGCTAGAAAAAGTATATTCAGGGACTTGATATATTATTAATCTAATGAAGTTAATGTGTTAACCTTATTTTAAATAAATTCAAGAATATTATTAATAGGTTTTATACTAGATCCCTATTATTATATTAATATTATTACTATTAATTGTATAGGGAATTAATATCAAAGTAATCTACTTCGTTACTATAGTTTCAGATTTAATTTTAAGGGAAGGATGACTAATTTACATAAAATCATTAGAATATAAAATGGTTATTTAAATATCTATAAATTTAAAAGGATAAATCAAATGAGGCAGGAGGCCAAAGAAGGAAGGAATCAAGGGAAAAAACCTCAAACAAGCTATAAAAAGAGGGAGGAGGGGAGCGGGGAGGGAGGGGAGGAAACCATTAGGAGGTGAGGACCGGTATCCAGCATCTGTTGATCTTCCAACCGTCATCTCTATTGAGATTGCTTAGCCTCCTTTCGATCTCAATGGCTTCCTCTGAACCATCAGGTTTTCCTAAAAGCTAGCCTGGCTCTAGTGAGATCTGAAATCAGCAAGGTTAGAAAAACCCTAGATCTGCTTTCCCATAATCTTCTGGGATTGCATTTGGATCTGTCGACCCTGATTTCTACCTCCCTTTGGGCCAGAATAGATGCGTCTTCATCTTTGAAATCTCTGCATGTAGAGGAGATAAGGAAGCAAAAACAGGTTGCGAAGTTTCTGAAATTAGCGCAGAATTCTACAATGTCCATGGGCCCTTACGAATCGTTGGAGGTGTCATCGCACAACCACATCTCAGCTGATCAGATTTGCACCCTCTGGAATTGGTTATCTAGTGAACCATCTGTTGCTCCTTTAAATTCCCCCTCGTTGACGACTATGGAATACTCAGGGGGTCCCAGCGCAGAGGCCAGCTCCTCAGATCGCCTCATTCCTCCCCATACCCTCTCGATTACAAATTTTATTTCTCCGCTGGTAGATTCAGTGGGTTCTAGCGTAGAGGCAAGCTCTTCAGATCGCCTCATTCCGCTCCAGAACCCCTCAGATTCGGGTTCTATTTCTCCTGTTGCATGACCATATGTGAACCCGGATCAGTCCATCGATGATCGGTCTTCTTTTAAGACATTTCCTTTGCCTGGGAACGTGCTCGCTTCATATCAGAATGATGATTTATCGCAGTCAGCTGTTAAAGACCCAGACTCCAGCACTGGTCTTGGCTGCAATACACTGAGATCGCCCCGTAGTTGTTCGCCTCTAGAAGATTCGTTGAACCTGATGTCTATTTCGACGGAACCTATTGGTCCCTTGGTTCCTCTCTCTAGTTTAATTAGACCCTTCTGCTGTAAAAATGAAGAGTCAAACCTTGTCCTTTGCAGTGGTCTTTCAAATCAGAGTTCTTATAATAATAATAATATAATATTAACTATGGATAATAATATCACAGATATAGCTAATCAGAATAATAATATTAAAAAATAATAATAATATAATATAAAATAACTATTGAATCATAATAATGATGAAAAACATAATCATAAGAGTATCAATAATAACATAGCATTAAGTACTGAGAACGAAATTATTAATATAGCTAACATTAATAATAACAATAGTAATGTTCTGAAGGATAATAATATGACATATATTAAAAATTTTCCTCTTAATTACAACCAGGAGAAGAGTAATAGTAAGTCAAAGCATTTAAACAAATTTGATAGGAATAATAATTTATATCTAATAAATATGATAATAATAACAATGCTAATCTACCCTCTCCCTCTCATAATAAAAAAGTCATTAATTTATCCAGTTTCTCCTTTCCCCCTTTTGTTTTTAGGCTTCTCGATAAAGGTTTAAATTTTGCCCTAGCCCCTAGGAAGATCCCAATTGATGACATTATTTGTGACATAGAATTCGGGATCAGGGGTTTGCCTGATAATATTAAGGACACTATTAGATAAGATTGCGTTGTGATCCTTAGGAACACAAAGCCCCCTCAGAGTAACCTTAGTAAGGATGAATTTATGGCCCTCAGATCCTTAAATCAGAACAAGGACATCGTTGTTCTGAAAGCTGATAAAGTAGGGGTTGTTGTCATTCTTAACAAGGAGGACTACCGCAAGATGTTAGATCATCTTCATAATAGTGGTAGCTATAAAAAGCTTCCCAAAAACCTGCTTAAGAAGATTTCTAGAACAGTGGCTCTTGCCATCAAATCCAGTAGCTCCATGAGTTCCCTTTGCCATAAACTCATTGAGAGCAATCCTATTACTCCTAGGATCTATGGGCTCCCTAAGATTCACAAAGAAGGGGTGCCCCTTAGACCCATTGTCAACACCATTGGTGGTCTGACCTACCTTCTAGCTAAGTTCCTTGCCTTTAAGCTTAAACCCTTAGTTGGTTGTATAGAGTCTTACGTCAAAGACTCTACTTCCTTTGTTGATGAACTCAAGGATTTTAATCTTGACCCTAGAGACATTCTTGTTAGTTTTGATGTAGTATCCCTCTATACTTGCATCCCTATAAATAAGGCTTTGGATGTTATCAAGCACCTTACAGATCCTGATACTGCTTGGTTAGTTGAGATCTGTCTCACTTCCACCTTTTTAAGTTTTGAAGGAGAGTTCTTCAAACAAACCTGTGGTGTTGTCATGGGCTCATCCCTATCCCCTGTCATTGCTAATCTTTTTATGGAAGATTTTTAATCCAAAGCTCTAGCCTCGGCTCGCCTCTTACCTAAGATTTGGAAAAGATTCATAGATGACACTAATGTCATCTGGCCGCATGGCCAAGAGGAGTTAGATCTCTTCTTCCATCATCTTAACAGCCAGTCCACCGCCATTAAATTCACCATGGAATTAGAAGTTGATGGTTGCCTCCCTTTCCTTGATATTCTTATTTCGAAGAATATGGATGGTTCCCTATCCCACCAGGTGTTTCGGAAGAAAACACATACCGAGCAATATCTCCATGCCAGTTCCCATCATTTCCTGGCTCAGAAGTTGGCCGTTCTCAACACTCTCACTACTCGTGCCCTAAGAATCTCTGATGAAAAGAGCTTCGAGAAAGAAAAATCCCATCTTCTCGGGATCTTTGTTGAGAATGGTTATATCAAGTACTTGGATCATATGGCTTTCCTCAAAGCTTCCAAGAATTCAGGGGTTAAAAAAGAACCTAAAGAACATATCCCAAGGGTCCATCTTCCTTTTGTTCAAGGGACCACTGACAGGATTGCGAGGATTCTGAGGAAGCATAATGTCCCCTCAACCTTTAGACCCCTTAACACCATTGGTAAATCCCTCTGATCGGTTAAGGATATTATCGACCCTAAGGACATGAAATGGGTCTATATTATTCCTTGTTCCTATGGGACCCCCTATATTGGTGAGACTGGGCGCTCCATTAATCAAAGAATCAGTGAGCAAGCAGCTGATCTTAAGCACGGGAGAACTAAGTCTTCTGCATTAGTTGAGCATGCAGAGAAGACCAAACATCATGTTTGTATTGAGGAGTGCGATGTCATTGCTATAATTTCGCAGTTCCACCACCGTAAATTTAGGGAAGCCATTGAGATCGAAAGGAGGCCAGGCAATCTCAATAGAGATGACGAGTGGAAGATCAGCAGATGCTAGATACCAACCCTCACCTCCTAGTCATTTCCTC
>APFE030330459.1:67210-81124 GCA_000404065.3 Pinus taeda
AAGATTCCAGCCTCTGGATCTATGTGATGAGGGATCCATATATAGATGATTGTAGGGGGGTGAGTCATCTTCTGGGGTTTTGATTAGTTTCCTCTCTCTGATAGTTCTTGATTCCACTTGAAGACCGATGATCTCTTACTCATCCATGGTCGAAAACAGAGAGGCAAGTGTCAGAGGGGAAGCTTCTGGAAGATTCCATGATCTTCCACCTCGCAAATTGTCCCTGCCATTTGTCCATTCCCGACCATCGCACCCTACAGAGGGGCTATTCAGTATGCATCGCACCCTTTACACTGGGAAGGTGATATGCATCACACCCTCTGCACTGGGCATTCAGTATGGTCCAATTTTGACCATTTCTGAGCAGTTTTTAGTGGAGAACTTCTGGGAGATGATGTAATCAACTGATCTTGTTCCTTTAGGCAGTGAAGCAACACTTTTAGGGACTTAGGAGGCCTCAGTTTATGGACATTTATGATTGGGGTTGTAGTGCCCAAAAATGTCTATAACAGTTGCCCCCTAAAGCATGACGTCGTTAATCTTTTGATGTCGGGTGAAATGCTTTACCATGAGGATCCGAAGTATTTTTCGAGCTGGGAGGCGACCTGTAATAAGATACAACACAATACATTATCTTGACAACATTTTTCATGATCTAGCTGAGGCGGGAATTCCCATGCTCAGCTTTATGAATTCATTTTCATGTACATAGGACAGACAATCGTCTGTGTGGCAGACTGATGATTCAGACTCATCATCCTTTGATTTGGATGATCATATGTTCGACAATTATGTACATTTGATGTCTTTATATTCCTGAATATATTGCAGCCTGGATGGATGAAACTAGATCCGGGGTCTTCAAAACTTGTTCAATCTTCACTCGGAGTACAAGTCGATCCATGTGAAAAATGTTCTGGAGTCGAACATGGAACGACATCACCTAATTACCAGCCAATAATGTAAGCTGTTAACAGGTGCGAGAGGAATCACCAATAATGAAAATGACCCTCAAGGTACTACAGTACAATTCACGTGGTCTGAAAAGGACTTGCCATCGAACACCACGCAAAATCTCACGGTCGAAGGCCATTAATGTAAACCTGTCACCGAAAGTGAGAAACTTGCCATTGAGGCATGCAAGCTTCAAAGTACTGAAAGGGTTGTTCCTAGGTCGACTTCTTGGATAATGAGCTGATCTCGACAAGAAGTGACCCGTCGTAGGAGGGCCCTAATGAATCCCACATCTATGACTTGGAACGAAGAAAATGAGTTTGGAGGTGAAAACAATTTGATGATACAGGGTTCAGGATGGCGGTCATGAAAGGAATGGAGTGTGAATGTATTACAGCGGGTGAGACACCAATGAGTTCTCTGAATGACTTCTCTTGAACATATCAGCGACACTGACGATGGATTGGTAGTGTTAACCCCAAAGATGGATGGTGTGATGGACCAATGGTGATATGACTAGTGAACAAAACAACCCAACCCGGCTCGAGTATGGAGAGAAAGTGTCATGTCCAAGAGCGACTTGCTACCAATAAAGTTTTTTCAAGTTTTTTTCCCAATTTTCCCCAGTCGTTGCTGACCAGTACCTCTTTAGTTTTGTCAAGCTTGAGGAGGATAACATATGCTTGTTCTATAATCAGCCCTTCGGGCGAACGTGTCACTATATTTCAACAAGCCTAGCGACAGTGAAACTCGTTCTCGTCCAGTTGGATGAGTTTGTCGCTAGTCGGTTTTAACGAGTTTAATGAAAAAGATAACTCGGTCCTTTTCAATTTTAGAGAGTCTGAAAGGGATAGAAAGGAAACTCCAAGGGTTCTTTTTCATCATATAATCCCTTAAGTCCGAAAAAGCATAAAATAATACGAAAGGGATGAATTTTCGATAGTTTTAACGAGCCGAACAAGACAAGCGCTCGATCTTTTTGTGTAACAATCCCTCAAGTCCAAAAAGATTAAAATCTAGAGGAGGGATAGAACTTCCGATGACTTTAACAAGCCGGAGAGGCTAATTGCTCGGCAATCTTTTCATATTTTACGATTCAGTTGAAAATAGCTTAAAGGAGACTCGTTTTTCGAGGAACGAGTGATGATTTCGGGTAGCAGTTGATTCCAGGTAAGGTTTGGAATTTTCCAATCACGACAGTGTCACAAGGATGGCTAATAGAATCACTCTTTGTGATGTTCCTCGAAAGGGTAAACAATCAAATGGAGGTGAATGATCGGCTAAAAAACAGAGTGGAGGTGATGATGAGAACACGACCAAGGCTCAAAAGCTGACGATAAGGCATTCACAATGGTTATTTATCGGAAAATTGGTTCATTTTTAATGAGATTAAACTCTGGGGGAAACATTTGCTCATTGCTTATGTTTATTTTTTAACGAGCTTGAATTCCGCATTAAAACTACTCGTGATAATGGTCATTGATTCCTTAATTCACCATTAGCATTTTGTTCTTTCAAAGATTGCACTACCTGTTCAATTGCTTCATCAAACCGATTAGAAATGAAAACATATGCTTGATAAATGAGTTAAGGACACTAATATCTTACTTGAGTTACGTGAACGGTAATTTAAAAGTGACTTTTACCTCTCATTTTACCATTTCATTTGAACTTGTTTCTTTGGAGCTATGGAGGTGCTTTTCCCCCCAATTTTCACTAGCTAATTTCGGGAGATTCTGTGGACGATTCTCGACGCCGTCTGGACCAGGTATGAGCTAAACTTGTGCTCTTCAATTGCATTCTTTTCTTTTTGAATTCTGAGCCTGTTTCCTTACTTTGTTGAGCCTCTGGGGTTTGAAAAACTCGCCCTAGCTCCATCGCACCCTTCCTTAATCGAAAGGTGAGATGCATACTGGCCTTCTCACTGGCTAGTCAGTATGCATTGCTCCCAGTACACTGCTGGGGTACGATGGGCGCAAGGAGGAAACTTTTTGCACATCTTTCTCATAGATTTTTGCCTGTTTTTTGCCAAATCAAGATCCTGACTCTTCTCTTGTTTGTTTTTCAGAGATTCATCGAAGCAAAATGGTTGTTACATGGTGAGAACGCGAGCATGAAAAAGAGGACATGATTGCTTTACATGATCTGGGCACAGTAACTGCGTTGCAGAATTGTGGCCTGTTGAAGTTTTTCCGCATCTCTAGCATGAGGCAAAAAATCAACTTGTTGCAATATTTCCTCAATGTATGGGATCCTACCAACCAGGTGTTCCAGATTATGGGCAAATTGATCCCCTTGACTATCGTGGACATCTATTTTTTGACTAGTTTATTGAGGCATGGTGCCCCTCTCTCATTATCGGGTTCTGCTCGCGGGGGTGAGTCCGTGAGGGAGTATATTCGCCGGCACTGCAAAGATGGACTCAGCCGAGTACGGACGAAAAGATCAATATCCAAGATGTCACTGACCGGCCCTTGAGGACCATTCTATTCACTTTTGCTAAACTGGCTAGTAGTTCTGCTCTTCACATAACTAACAGGTCTTACATGCAGTATGCTTTGGAATGCCTTGAACCGAAGGTGTTCAACTGGTGTGATGCAGTACTCTCTGTGATGAAAGAACAACTGACCAAGGTGAAAAGCGGAAGATCCAAGAATTTCGACTATGGTTCTATTTTGACTGCTTTCGCTTTGGAGAAGATCCCACTGATGCAGCCGCAGTAAATCTCACTTGGCCTACCTCCACCGACTGAACCACGGATGCAGAGATGGGTCGACCTCATGTCTCGACATGCTAGCCAACCTCAGATTTCCTTTTCTGATACTTTCTTTGAGTGGTTCGATCATCAGGAGATGGTTTACGCCAAGTTTCCATATGCTGGCATGGATTTTCGGGGTGACCCGGATTTAGTGTTGCCGACCAGCGAGCAGTGGGGTGCTATGGGTAAATCCTCTGACCATATCTCTATTTATTGTTCTTTCTAATGTTCTTATGCTTTCTTTCATCAAGACTAATCAAAATTCATGTGCTCATGCAGATATTGGATAAGTTCGACCGGTAGTATGCCCCAGAGACCCAGCGGTCGCTCCAGCAGGAGAGGCTATGGGGAGGGCCATCCTTCATGACCTTGACGTGGTCGAGACTCTTTCTGCACTATAGGACCAGGTCAAGGGTCTCACTCTTGGTATCCCAGATGTGAGGACTGACGAGTTGCCTCTGTGGTTGCAGCGACATACTACTGGCGTGCCGAGTCGATGGACTAGGCTTTTACGCATGATTACACAGGCGGTGACTTGTTATCACCAGCATCATTGGACTAGGGTGCCCCCTAGCATTTTGAGTTTTGGGTCATTTGACCGATTTTGTCTTGGTTACAGAACATTATGTATAAACTATAAATAGTTATGTATTATATTTTTGATTTTCGGAGCTTTATTTTGGTTAAGTTACATGATCCTGCTGCATATATTGATGTGATGCTTTTTTTTATAAATGTAGCAAACGTCTATCTAACACATAATTTGCCAATGGGTCTGTCAATGTGTTTAAACTTCTGGAAATATGTTGATATTGAATGAAATCGAACTGTCTTTCCAAAATCCTGACTCTTAGGAACATGCGATAGATGGCTGGATTTCGAACGGAATAGATGCCAGTGAGTTGTAGAATGACGAGTTGTGAGTCTAGCCTGACGACAAGTCAGCATATGCCATGTGTGATGGCATCAGAGAGGATTTCTATCAACGCACTTTATTCAACGATATTGTTCATCGACTGACCAACACATACCCCTCTGAAACTTACTAACTCGCCGCTGGGATCAAAAATGGCCCATGCCCCAGAAGATAGGTTCCGCGAACTACGACTCGCTCCATCGGCATATCCAACAAATGATTCCAATAGGTTCGACATCTGCAATGAATGCAAAAAAGTGTATTACCTAACCAAAATAATTACTCTTAATGAAAACAAAAATGTAACAAAAGCATAAGGATTATTATGTGGAATTAAGCATAGTAACGTTTGAGGTACAACCTGTTGCGAGGTTGCGCTAGTGGAATCCCATCATAGTCCATCAACTCATAGGCTCCTTTTGCTAGTATGCGCTTAACAATATAGGGGCCCATCCATAAAAATTGAATTTCCCTACTCCCAACTTATCGGATTCCTGGTCGTAAAGTATGATCATGTCACCTTCTGAGAAGACGCGAGGTTTGACATTTTTGTCGAACTGCGCTTTGACTCGTTTCTTATGAGCTTCGTTAGCCGAAGCTGCATCATGAGGGGTTTCATCCAATTGGATTAATTCCAAGAAATGAGCCTCTTCTTCTGAGGTTCCAGGTAGAAGGTCGACTGCGAGTTTGAGGGATGTGATTTCACATTGAACAGGTAAGATTGCTTCCAGACCGTACACTAGTTGAAAAAGTGTAAACCCGGTTGCATTTCTTACCGATGTTCGGTATGCCCACAAGGCCGAGTATAGGATCAGGTGCCAATTCCGTTTATGGACTCCGATCTTTCTTTGCAGCATGCGCTTCAGGACCTTGTTGATTGCCTCAACTTGTTCGTTAGCTTGCAGATAGTGCGGAGTAGAGCTGTCATGGGATAGTCATAATTTGGCATCTAACTCAACCATCATGTGATTGTGAAAATGCGATCCATGATCTGTGACTATGGCCTGTGGAATGCCGAATCTGGAGACTACGTGATTAAAAAAGAAAAGGGCAGCCGTTTCGGCCACTATTGTTTAATGTAGGCGAACTACGACTCACTCTGTTAGCATATCCAACAAATGCTTCCAATAGGATCGACATCTGCAATGAATGCAAAAAAGTGGATTACCTAACCAAAATAATTACTCTTAACGAAAACAAAAATGTAACAAAAGCATAAGGATTACTACGCAGAATTAAGCATAGTAACGTTTGAGGTACAACCCATTGCGAGGTTGCGCCAATGGAATCTCATCATAATCCATCAACTCATAGGCTCCTTTTGCTAATACGCACTTAACAATATAGGGACCCATCCATAATGATTTGAATTTCCCTGCTCCCAACTTATCGGATTCCTGGTCGTAAAGTAAGACCAGGTCACCTTTTGAGAAGACACGAGGTTTGACATTTTTGTCAAACTGTGCTTTAACTCATTTCGTATGAGCTTCGTTAGCTGAAGCTGCATCGCAATGGGTTTCATCCAATTGGGTTATTTCCAAGAAATGAGCCTCTTCTTCTGAGGTTCCAGGGAGAAGGTCAACTGCGACTTTGAGGGACGATATTTCACATTGAACAAGTAAGATTGCTTCCAGAACGTACACGTTGAAAAAGTGTAAACCAAGTTGCATTTCTTACTGATGTTCGGTATGCCCACAAGGCCGAGTACAAGATCAGGTGCCAATTCCATTTATGGACTCCAATCATTCATTGCAGCATGCACTCTAGGACCTTGTTGATTGCCTCAACTTGTCCGTTAGCTTGTAGATAGTACGGAGTAGAGCTGTCGTAGGACAATCCTAATTTGGCAGCCAACTCAACCATCATGTGATTGCGAAAATGCGATCCATGATCTGTGACTATGGCCTGTGGAATGCTGAATCTGGAGACTACGTGATTAAAAAAGAAAATGGTAGCCATTTCACCATTGTTGTTTAATGTAGGCATCGCCTCGACCCATTTGGTAAAATAGTCTACTGCGACTTTGATATACCCATGCCCCCTAGCCGAGGTGGGGTTACATGTCATAAAATCTATGCCCCATTTGGCGAGTGGCCCAACAACAACTACTGGTTGCAGTGGTGCGGGTGGTCTTCTAGTTTTGATATCGAAAATTTGGCAAGCATGGCAACTTCTAATTGCGGTTATGCAATCTTTGAACATTGTTATCCAGACGTATCCTACTCGCAAATTTTTTTGTGCCGTAGCATAACCAGATTGATGCCCCCCACATGTGCCTGAATGACAATCATCCAGGACTTTTTCAGCCTCCTCATGTGTGAGGCACCTCCGTAAAACTATATCGATACCGCGATGGTAAAGTGTATCACCGATGATCATGTAGTCTTTCACTTGGTATCAAATTCATCGCTGTTCGGAGCATGAGGTAATAGACCTATATGTTTGTGTTTGGAGATAGATGATTATATCTCCATACCACGGATTGCGTGAAGATATCAGAAATAGATTTTCATCCATGATTACTTCTTCGGATGTTGCATCATTGGATGATGATGGGAAATCGCATATTAACTCCACGAATACTAGGGCTTTCTTTGATTTGGATTTTTTGAATTCCAAATCAAACTCTTGTAAAATTGCTATCCATTTTGAATATTTGTCCCCCAGCAACTGTCGCAACAATATATAAGTCATGGGGTTGCAATCTGATAAAATGGTAGTTTTTCTGAAGAGGACGTAGTGTCGAAATCTTTGTATCGCTTGAACAGCTGCTAGGGCTAGCTTTTCAATGTAGGAGTATTTTATTTCCGTTTCATTTAAGTTTCGGCTTAAATAATATATAGGATGTTCAATCCCATTATCCTCTTGAACTAAAACCATTGCTATGGTCGTATCTGCTGCAGCCAAATACAGGTTAAAGTCTTTTTGATAATCAGGAGCATACATTAATGATGCTTTTATTAGAGATTGCTTTAAAGCATCAAAGGAAGCTTGTGCGACCTAATCCCAAACGAAGGGTACTTCGTTTTTCAATAGACGAGTATAATATTTAGCTAGTTCAGCATAATTTGGAATGAACCTCCTAAGGAAGTTTGCTTTCCCTTGGAGTTTCTGAATCTGAAGCAAGTTTGAAGGTGGAGGCAAAATCGATGATTGCCTGAACCTTACATGGGTTGAGACGAATCCCATCCTTAGAGACCACGAAGCCAAGTAAATGACCAGAACTGACAAAAAACACACATTTGTGTGGGTTGAGTCGTATCTTGTAGTGTCAGCAATGTAGAAATATCACTTTCAAATGCTGCAGATGATCGGTTCGCTTTCACGAATGAGCTGGAAGATCATCGAGATATGGTTGAATGATGTTCTTGATGTCATGGAAAGCATAGTTCATTTCTCTCTGAAAAGTTTCCTCTGCGCTCTTTAAACCAAAGGGTATCTTGCGGTATGTGAACGTGCCCCACGGATAAATAAATGCAGTCTTTGACTGGTCCTGTGGGCAGATATTTATTTGATTATACCCGGAAAATCCATCCATAAATGAAAAGATTTCGCATCCGGCGCATTCATCAATTATTTGGTCAATAAAGGGTGTAGGGTAGTTGTCTTTCGGACAAGCTTGATTTACATCCCTCTAATCGACGCACACTCTAATCGTTCCTTGTTTCTTCATCACAGGAACAATATTCGATACCCAATTGGTTAGAGGAAAGAGGTAAATAAAACCATCATGGAGGAGTTTTTAAACTTCCACCTTGATGGCGACGGCTTTCTTGGGGTGCACCTGCTGCAGTCGTTGTCGTACCGATTTGACATCTGGATACATATTAATTTCATGTTCAATTATGCTCGAGTTAATACCTGGCATTTCATCATATGACCAAGCAAAGACATCTCTAAACTCGTGAAAGAGAGCGCTATATATTTCTAGTTCTGAAGAAGAACAACATTTACCGACATTAATATTCTCTACAACATCTGTTTTGGTTGAGATATTTATGGCAGTAGTCTCTTCAATATTGGACAGGTTTCTCTCGGAATCCACCGTATTCATAGTATTCGTCAGAAAGTCAAATACTGAAGGATGGTTTAGGTTGTTGGAATTATCTTCTTTCCAGTTTAGAAGATGGGAATGATGGTGGTAATCTTCCCATGGTGCCCCGTCAATCATCATCGATTGAATGATTCATTCGTCTGTAGAGTGTACTTGCAACTAAGGATCTGAAGGGGTGCCATATTCCTTAGACCTATCTATCCAAACGCTTGATGAGCATTGATACGGGTTTGCCTCCCATGCTGAAAACATTGATTGCTATAATATTTCCAGTGGGGTTAGAGGTAATACCTGTAGATGATCCATTTTAACATCATTTTTTGACATCTTTTGAATGGAAGATATCATATTGCAAGTTCCTACATTAGCCACTTCTGCCAAATTGGTTGGAGGCAGTATGGAAAAAGTTCCCATTAATGTGGGGTCTTTTAGTAGGCCTACTCCGATATTGTGAAGCGCATTAGGGCTTCCATGGATCATTGGAATGCTTCCCATAACTTGCGAACTGTTGGGGAGAAAAGTTTGTTGGTCGATGATTGTAATTCCTCCTTGGGAAGGAAATTCAATTTTCCTAAAGTAGGTCAACACAATGGCTGCCATGGCGTATATCCAGGGTCTTCCTAGTAGGATGTTGTAATCGAGGTTTCCGTTGATGACTTCAACATCGATTTCTACTGTTTTGCCTCCAGTTCAACTTGCAAGTTACTTAATATCCCATGTGGGGTGTACGTTCATCCATCAAATGCTTTAATGTTGTTGATGATCACGACAAGGATGGAGACCCTAGAGTTTTCCAGCAACTCATCGACATGATACATGTGGATGCCCCCTCATCAATAATTGTTCTATGAACAGTTTTGTTGAGGGCTTTCACTTGAATGAGGAAAGCTAGTTGAGCTGGATACTGAGGGTCGTATCCTTTGTGATTAAGAGATACAAGATTGGAATCCGTTGGGTCAATCCCACCTATTGCTGATAATCAAGCCTACTTTTGGGACGGGCAATTTTGCAGTACCTCAAGAGTCGACATCGCAGAGGGAGATTGGGCTAAATCCTCCACTATATTATAGTGTTGTGCTACTCTGGCACGAGGATTAAACGTCGATTTGTGTACTACTCCATTTGGCGGTTTTATTGTTAATTCAGGAATTATGGGTGGCACAACTTCGATCGAAGTTGTTGTTGAACTACTAGGTTGATCATTATCCTTGTTGGTCAACATCTGTGGATTCCCGTAATCTTTACTCCTTTTTGATATGAGAGGATCATTCAGTTGTTTTGAAACTAACAGCATTAGCACTTGGGACGGGGAAGCATTTTCGCAAGCAAACAGATTTGTCCCTGGGTTCAGAAACGTGTCAGTCAATACAACTGCGGTTTTTGAACTTTTGAAGAATTTTCTAAGTTCATCTTTATATGGACACTCTCTGGTCCAGTGATCCTCGTCACATATATGGCATGGACTTTTTGGTTTCTTATCCCCAGAAGGGTTTGTAGAATATTTTTTAGGAGATTAGTCCTCCTGGTTCTTCTTCTTCCCTTGTTTTTTCTTCTTGCCTCCCAGTTGCTTGGGTTCTTTGCCTTTGTCTGTCGACAGGGCATTTACTTCTGAGGCTAGAAGTTCCTCATTTGCATTTTGACTCGAAACCGTGTGGGCCTTTTTCGATGTAGCCTTTACGGTTTTAGTGCTTGTCATACCTATCACACCATCGATGGCATGAGAGTCTTTGTTTGTTTTAGGAAGCGGAGGAACGGAAAATTCTCGTCTAGGAGCATTAGGGATTTTATCGTAGAGCATGCTAGACTGAGTATAGATCAAGTCTAGATATTGTGCATGAGCAATAACTTGCTCTTCAGTGACGACTCCTCCCTTTGCCACATCTTCTATAATAGCAGGTAACAGAGACTTAATAAACCATTCAGCCAATAGCTGATCAAGAACATACGTTTTTACCATTCTACGACGACGTCGCCATTCATGAATATGATCGGATATGTGAGTGGCCGTCGTTTGTTTGAAATTGGTAAGTAGCTCAGTTCCTGTTTCATACCTTATGGTTAACTGAAAATGGGTTAAAAAGGTTGTGGCTAGGGTACTGAAGTTGTCAAACGAAGCTCTAGGAAATTCGATATGCCACTTTGCTGCCGGACCAGTTAGCGTTCGCTGAAAGAGGCGAAGCCTGATCGAATCATCATTGAGAGTGTTGGATGAACACCATAGATGAAAGGTCATCGCATGATTCGATGGGTCTTCACCTAGATTTCCATTAAAATTAGGAATATCAAACGGAAGTTTATGTGGAATCGTCGACCGCCAAGGGGCGTAGGCAATTGGATCATTCGTTAGTCGATTTAGATTTGGTAACTCTAAAGTTGCCACAAAAGGCAACTGTTGATTCAGACTTGGCTGAGGATACCCAAGATAAGATGGAATTGCTTGAGCAGTTGGTCTTTGCATACCAGCATAATGCATTTGATGTTGGTAACTTTGGTAAGGTTGATGGGCATAACCATTATGATATGGTTGATACGGTTGCCCATTACTTGCAAAGAGTTGTTGCTCATATCCTTGGTAAGCTTGCTAGAATTGTGGTTGTTGGTATTGCACCAGCCATGGTTATGAAGTCATGGGTTGTTGTCTAGTGCTGACTATTTGACCAAGATGCGGGGTGGTGTTCCCCATTTGAACCTATGTCATTCCACTAGTTGGCGATTGTGGTCGTGTAGTAGGTACAAGAGGTTGTTGCATTATAACCTGAGAAACTTGAGGTTGGCATACAACTGGCAATACTTGTACTTGTGATACTGCCACAATAGCTGGTGTATTGGTGATATTTGTCATAGGTAAACTTTGTTGCATTGAGCATACAACTCTTGGTTGTTGAGGCAGGATTGGCACCCAACCGCTAGTTGTAATTCCAGCATAACCCAAATTTTGTTGTGAACTCTCGCATGGCTATCCTTCCGAAGAAGGAAATGAAAGGGTATACGACCCTCCATACGATGGTAATCTAGTACTCAAAGGAATGACTTGCCTTTGGGGACCGTTTTTCCCAAATCGATACTGTTGAAACAGCCCCGGAAGGGTGGCAGACACGGCTTCCTAAGGATAAAGGATGCAGCCTATTGTGGTCTCCCAATATATACTCGACGGTACATGGGAGCACAAGTCTGTACTGCCACTTGCCGTCTCAGCTTGGAGGAATCACCCAACCAACAATGAAAACAATAGTTACCAGGTTTTACGATGCCAGAATACGTCTCTAGCCTAGACTTCTAGATGTTATGCGTTAGGTTCCAAAGCGTTTTTAGATTCATTAAATTTATTTTATAGTTAATATTGTTTAAAAATTTGCCTTTCAGGTTCACCGTGTGATGTGTATACAATTCCTAAAATGCAGTCAAGATGATAAACAACTGTTTAATCTTCTTTTGGCAATGAAAATCCTAGCTACTAAGGAAAGAAAGTTGAGAGTCTTTAAACAAAGAGCACAAAGCACACACTAAATGCACCGTCCTAAATCAAACCACGAAGCCTAAATGCAAATGCACATGCATGTATTTGTTTTCAGCCTTCTTAATGTATGAATGACGATAAGAAAGCTAAGTGAAAATCTGAATTATTTTCAAAGCGACAATACTTAACAAATTTCTTTCAAAATGAAGTGAGGATAAGGGCGATACTTTGCGATTTCAAAATGAAAATTGCTTTTCGACACTTTAAAAACTACTAATTTAAATCATATACAAGAGTAACAGTATAATCGACTATCAAGAACAAAGGGATTCTCTTCTATAACTGAAAACAACATCTACAACACTTTCAGATTAAGAAACGACAGTTTGACTATGCTACTTCTTTGCAAAAGAGAACTGAAAATGGCGCACAATACATAAAAACACTTACAGTTCTTTGCACAATAGAGGCGGAATGATGCAAGAGAAGGGGGTTTTCTGAGAGATATATTGACCACAGACAGCAAAACTCCTGAATAGGGCTGAAAATAGTGAAGGAAAAACCAAAGTCTGAAGGTAAAGTTAACCTTCCCTGACCATCGCACCTATCACACAGTGCAGCACACCTACTGCACATGGGAAGTGCGATGCATACAGACTACATTCAAGGCAGGGTGAGATGGTACTAGTGTGAGACTTTTAACAAGTTTTTTCTCACAATTTGCAATTCAATTCAAGGATTTAGGCCGAGTAAGTGATGTTTAGTAAAAGAAAATCACAGGGGCTGATCTAAGGAGGTTACAAGAGCCACCACTTAGGGCAATTAGACTGTTTGCAGATCTATTGTTTAATTCATAAACAAAACCTGAAGATAGACTGAAGCAGCATTGATCTACTTTGCATTTGTATAACAAATGCAGTTCAAAGGCTAGCTGGCTTGACTTCAGGCTTCGTCTGTAAGTTTATAAAACAAACAAAGATAGGCTAACAAACGATCTAGTCGCTCCCCAGCGGAGTTGCCATTTTGTTACCAGGAATAGTGTCCACTCGAAGCTGCTATTCCCACTAAGACTGGTAGCTATCTTAGAAATAAACAAGTAAATTCTACTTTTGCTTTCCTTTATGAAAATAGATAAGAGTGGAACAAAGGAGACCAACCTTAGTCTTGCGCTTGGTTTCCTTGTTTGATTCCTCTCCTTTCTGATAGATCTTTGGCGCTTCTTCTTCATCTGCCCAGCTTCAAAGAGCACCTGTGGAAGCAAAGCAACATACTACTATCGAATGACAGAGATCTATATTCATAAATAACATAGGACCAGATATGTGTTAACCATACAAATGCATATATAAGAAAACATACAAGAATATGGAGGAAAACTTGAATAGCTTTAATAAGATCAATAATAGCAAGAGGATTACAACCATATGTTCTAACCCAGCATCATCCTCCAGCAAGAAAGCCCTTCACCTCAAGTAAAGCTTAGATCACCCAACACTATGAAGTTACACCATAAAACCAACAGCACTTCTCTACAAGATACAAGATTCCAACCCCTGGATCTCTATGATGAGGGATCCATATATAGATGATTGTAGGGGAGTGAGTCATCTTTTAGGGTCTTGATTAATGTCCTCTCTCTGATAGTTCTTGATTCCACTTGGAGAATGATGATCTCTTACTCATCCTTGGTCAAAAATAGAGAGGCAAGTGTCAGAGGGGAAGCTTCTAGAAGATTCCATGATCTTCCACCTCGTAAATTGTCCCTACCATTTGTC
>APFE030330459.1:84390-102133 GCA_000404065.3 Pinus taeda
ATATATTGAAGTTTGGTTTTACAAAATTTGTGCTTGAGACACATATGGCCACACAACCTGTCATATCAAAATATACATACAGTCAAAATGTGACTATAAGCCTCCTAGTAGACTAATCATAGTTCTCATGGTAGAACGCCATTGCATGAGCCATATTGCACAGTAGCCAACTAATATGGAAACCATGCTAATAGTATGTTGTTATAGTCTCATAAGAAACTCATTTACCCTAGTCTCAACTATGTTGTGGGTCAACCCCTCCATGTGATGTTCAACCTCTGCAAGGGTCTCGACCACATTGAGATCCTATGGTACCTCTCGTCCTACTACATCAACCTGTACTACTATCAGTGCCTACTATAGGTCTCCTGCACAATGAAGATAAGAAGGGGTCCAATATATGCATGTGTACAAATGAATAGTTTAGTCTAAGATACATCAAAAATCATAAAAAAATTAAATAACTTAATATCTAAAAATGATAAAAATGTTTCTCGTTTTACCTATGGCACCCCATTGCTTGCCATCAGGAAGCCCAAGCTCTGGGTCTCTACGGAAATTCATCCTTGCATATGGATAAACCTCTATCATAATGAGTTGCATGTGAAACCATTCGAAGAAGACTGGTGTGAAGCTCATCGATATAGATCTACTTGCCTATACATGAGTTCCACCCACCTCCTCAACTTTGGAACTCTCAGATCTACGAGCTCAGGTGAAGGTCAAACTAGAGTGAGGGATGAAATTCTTTATGAATCAGTGTGAGGAATCAGAGTCTGTCATCGGAAATCCTGCAAGCAAGTACAGATACATATACATAACTAAAAACTCTATCAAACAATACATGAATCGTGGTATGGACGTAGCCATTCAAAGAATGATCATGTAAATGGATCCAGGTATGGGTGCAACCATCCTATAAAGAGGATCATATCAAAACCAAGGTATGGTCGCAAGCATCCATTAATGAGAAGGATCACATATAAGAACTCATGGTATGGGCCCAACCATCCATCTGAAGGAGACATGTATATTAACATAATCATGTCACATCACTTTGCAACCTAGACTTTTGTGATCTAAGCCCAGGGTCTTGCGCTCCAACATGACCCAATCAAAGTACAAATTCTAACATGTGAATAGATGTGTTGACATTGAACATGCTAGAAAGTTGTTTGATTACCAGTCAATGATGTAAACTGTTAACAAGCGCAAAAGAAACCATCAATAATGACAATGGTCCTCAGGGTACTATCAGCACAATCCATGAAATGTGAATGGAGGAACTGAAGTCGAACACCTGTGAAATCACTTGATCGAAATCTAATGAGGTGAACTTTTCATTGAGTGCGAAGAACTTGCCATTAGGGCATGCAATATCTAAGGTACTTGAAGGGAATCTCTTGGTCAACTTCCCAAATAATGGTTTGAAGTTGATAGGAAGCGACTGTGTCGAAGGAGGGCCATAATGTATCCCACATCATCGACACAAGGCAAAGGGATGCAAAATGATTTTGGATGATATAGAGAATCAGAGGTAAGTGTAACTGCAGAAGGACAACTCTTGAACATATCGGCGACACAATTGGAATTTTGGCAGCTTTTAGATCCATAGGATCGGTGGTCATGATGATGTGGCAGAGATCAAATCAAAGGCAAAAATGAATGGCACAACCCAGGAAGGTAAACAATACAAAGGAGGATATCCCAACCCAACACAAAGTAGAAAGTGTCATTTTCAAGAGTGAGCTACCGACACAACTGATTAGATTTCCAAATTTCCCCCACCATTTCTGGCAACTACCCTAATTATTTTTAATCACAAGCTTGAACGGGATAGCATATGCTTGCACTGTAAGTTCATCCTTCAGATGAATCCGACCTAGTAAGATTAATGAGCCCTAGGAAGGAGAAGCTCATGTTCATCATGGGGATGAATCTGATGTTGTTTAATATTTTAACAAGTCCGACAAAGGTGTAACCCAGTATCTTTTTTCATGTTTAGAGAGTTTCAAAAATACATGGAAAAGAAAAATCCACATGGTCCCTATTCATACATTTGTGTCTCTTAAGCCCAAAAAGGTAGAAAATTATACTCGAGAGAATCAGTTGACAATTTCAGTCAAGGAGTACCTTTTTCGTAAATAGTGCATCCCAGCCCGAAAAAGGGGTAAATTTATACTGGGCGCACAATGTTTCACATCCATTAACGAGTTCGAAATGACAAGGGCTTGGCTATCTTTTCACTTTTAAAGGGTCGGGAAAGAGTTTGAAATAAAACCCCCCATTTTATTCTCTTTTACAAGTCAAAAGGGAAAAATACTCGGCAGTCTTTTCATATGAGTTTTATGAGTTGAGAAAAGCACTAAAATGTGAATTGGCATCATCGTCGAACATCCATCACCTATCGTTGTGCAAAAAGGTAAAGTGAATTATCCAATTCTTGAGGCAAAAAAGGTCAAAATATTTACAAAACCTAATATTTCATGAGAAACTGAATAAAAGAGAGGAAAAGTAAATATTTTTTACCATTTCCTATTTTACCTTGCTGTGAAAGACTTTTTACTCACTTTTGCCCTAATTTTTCTGGAGCAAATTGCGGGAGATCTGGGAGGTTATTTTTTGAACCACCAGTTATAGGTAAGAGCCAAAGACCTAAGCTTGATTTCCATACCATTTATTCCTGTTTTTAACCATTTTTTGGATTTTTTAGGGAGGATTTGTCAAAAAAATTTCGCCCTTAGTCGGCGCGACTTATGGGCATAGAATTGCGCCACCCGAGGGTAATTAAAATGGCCTATCACACCGTCGGTGCAACTGTTTTAAAACAGGTGTATCAGTGCCGTGAATAGGGAAAAACCCAATTTTCCCTCAAAACCACCATTAGAATTTGAAATTTATGGGCCAAAAATGATTATTGACTTAAATTTAGGGTTTTTATAGGAAAGAAACACCGAAAATGGTGGACTAGAAAGAACGTGGGCATGAGGATGTGGACACCCAAGCACTGAATGATCCAAATTGCCTGAATGATTTGAGGGATTATGGGCTCCTCAAATTCTTTCTCATGCCATGGATGCGGGCCCAAGTTGAGCTGCTTCGGTACCTGATTAGTCTTTGGGACATAAATCGGGAAATATTCGTCATTAGTGACCAGGAGCTGGAGCTAGAAACTTTAGACATATATTTCATCATAGGACTGTCACAAAGAGGGGAACCAGTCAACTTATATGGGCCATGGCCGATTAGGGCAAGCATATCCATGTTGCTTGCCGAACATTGCCCTGAAGCCCTCAAATCCAAGAGTGGCAAGATTGAGATTGCCATCATCCGAGATCTTCCATTGAGAGTGCTACTGTTGACTATTAATATATTAGTGGGGTCCCAAGCAGTGTATGAGACTAACAAGTTGAAATTCATATATGCCATCGACTGCACAACACCAACGATATTCTATTTAGTGGAAGCCATGAAGATCAACATAAAGCGTAAGCTAACCATATCTAAGAAGGGGAATCTGAAGCAATTTTGCTTCGGATCCATACTAGTGACCTTTTTCTTAGAACGGGCACTGTTGTTCTAGTACTAGTTGACTGAGGTAGATCCTCCCATGCCACACAACCCATGGATGGCCTACTGGAGTCGTTTGATTCCCAGGATCACTAGGGGCTAGCACATATCGTATAGGCCTGCCTTATTTTCATGGCTACGATGACAGTTGATCATCATGGAGGACTGGCCATATAGTGGCACCAACTTCCATGGAGATCTAGACATGTCACTACCAGATAGAGAGGATTTTGATGATGAAGGTAAAAAATAAATTTTTTAATTTCGTGATTTTTTAATTGTTTTTTGATATATATGTGTTTATAACATTTCCCTTTGTTAATGCAGATGTTGGATCAGAGCATCTTGCTGGGATGTCCCCAATAGCCAGGCGCGTTAACCGCTAGTTTGATGTTGTCACTCCTTATTAGGAGGGGAATAACAATGAGGAGAAGATCACGAGGAACCTTGAGGGTTGACTCGTGGTATCCCAGAGTATGTTTCGGTGGGAGACATTCCTCACCAGTACTAGAGACACATAGTGGGAGAATCAAATCGGATTCACCGATTTCTGACTCATGTTGCATGAGCC
Organism: Pinus taeda; assembly: GCA_000404065.3. Classification (NCBI taxonomy): domain Eukaryota; kingdom Viridiplantae; phylum Streptophyta; class Pinopsida; order Pinales; family Pinaceae; genus Pinus; species Pinus taeda. The sequence goes on from APFE030330459.1 coordinate 88,532, forward strand.
ATGTCATGCTACCACAATCACCATGTTGACTAGTTCCTAGGTCCAGTATTTTACATTTTTGAGGCCTGCGTGCCACAGATATATGAGGCTTGTGAGCCACAGATGTTATTTTGGTCACAAATATTATTTTTTAGGGTTTTGATGTATAAAAAATTATCACCATATATATATATGTGCTATATTTTCTTGCTTAATATGGTACAAATGATTTATTTTATCTTTTCACATGTTTCGTAAATGTCTATCCAACACGTAATTAGCTAATGCATCTGTCAATGTATTTGTGCATCTAGGAATATGATGATATGTAATATAATCAAAATTCCTTTCTAGTAGAAGAATACAGAGATACATTCTCAATATCTTAGGGTTTCTGACAGAATATTGCCCATTCAATTGAAGGACAACAAGCTATGAATCTAGGTTGACAACCACCTCTCGAATGTTAAGAGCAATGGCTTCTGAAAATAGTTCGATGACTGCACTATATTTAGCAATGTGGTTAGTTGTGTGACTTAAATAGATACTCTAAAGATCCATCAACTCACCATGAGGGTCATAAATATCCCACGCCATGGATGATAGGTTCCGAGTACTACGCAAGCACCGTCAGCGAAACCAATGTGGGGAGTCACACATATCTACAAAGCAAGGAAAACATAGTAAACAAGAAAGCTGTTTGAAAACTAACACACGAAACCACGCTACACAAAAATGAATGACAAACGAAAGTACATAAGTAACCATGCAAGATGACCTAAGAATAGTACATTTTGAGGGGGTCCATGTTGTGACTCAGGGAGTCAATCAACACAAATGAATGCCGGATTTTTACCATTGTCATGACAAGTAAGCATTAACTTGGCCAAATAATAGAGTAGAACTCATATAAGGCATTGCCCCCATGCCCCCTGGGCTAGGGAGGGTTACGAGTCAGATGGCAACCCCATTGTAATAATGGTAAATTGTTAAAAACTTGGGGATGGAGTGAAATCATAAATCCATGAAGGGATAAAGGTTCCCTCAGTTGAAAGATCTTGACAATGTCAAGCAAAATTGACATGTCAATGGGTAGGGAGAAGAGAATGTCACACAAAAGATAGACATGACCGCTAGGCTTGGCAGGAACGAGGAACGATGATGAGTATCATTCCATTGTAGTTCCTCTAGAGGCATTACTCCCATGATACCTTCATCAACAAGAAAATTCTCAATGAAGGGATCAAGAGATTCCAAAGCACCAAGCGATGGCGATTGAGAATACGTATCGAGAGAGGTCTTCGAAATAGAAGAATTAGAGGATACAGAACTTAAGGTCAAAACAATTTCCATGTAATTGACTTCGGCAAGACTAAGTGGCATAACCTCGCCCTAGGTATCAACAAGATCTGGTGAAGGTATGGCCCAAGGGTCATATTTGACCGAGATCATGTTGACAAAGGAAACATGAGGAGGTGGGAGCAGAAAAATTCCCATTAAGGCAGAATATTTAAAAATACCTTCCCCCACACCCTCATAGGGAGCACTGATGTGCTTGACATACGGAACATTGCCATCTAAGGACAAAGAGGCAAAGAAGGAAAACTAGTTGATAGTGACAATCTTCCCTTGATGGGGAAAACGAATCACGCGAAAGAGGGAGGAGGCTATAGCATGCATGGCATGGGTCAAGCTCCAGTCGAGTAGAAGATTATAATTGAGATTAGCGTCAACAATATCCACCTCGAATTGTGTTGTCTTGCCCTCTAGAGTAATGTCAAGGTTAGGTAATACACTGAAGGGTCGTGAATCGCACCCATCGAAAGCTTCCGAAGTGTTCGGGGATTGGTTCAAAGCAAAAGAACCAATGGCCTTCCAGCATGTGATTGACATGATGAAGGTGGAAGCACCTTCATCGATGACAATATTGTGGATGGTCTTCTCATTGATGATTACATGGTTCTCTAGTTCAAAACATATCAAACTGGAATCGGTAGGATCAATACCCCCAATAGCTGACAACAAAGATCTTTGCTGTGATGGCCAGCTTTGGAGCAGCTTGAGAGCCGACATAGCTGATGGTGCTTGAGCCAAATCCTCAACAATATTATAGTGTTGAGCGGCTCGAGCATTGGGATTGTACGAGGATTTCGTTAGCACACCTCGAGAGGGTGGTTGGATAGCAGAATCAGGGTTAGGGCACTCGATATGAAGAGGGCCAAAACTCAAGGAAGAAGAAGAAGGGGTGACTTCTTTCTGTTTCCCGGTTGTTGAAGCAGGAGTTTGGTAATATTTTGGTGTAGTAGCCACATTAATATGTGTACTCATCATGAACACTTGAGATCTTGAGGAAGTAGAGGATTGAGTTTGGTCTACCATTTGGGTCTCTTGAGACAGAAATGGCTCTTTTAGGATAGTTGGGGTCCTTTGAGCAAACGACTAACTTCAAATCATCAGGGACAATCCTTGGTGTAGTGAACCTCCTTGCAAATGAGGCAAGGATACTTAGGTTTCCGTTATGAAGACTCACAAGCAGATGATTTGGGAGGACCTTGTTTAGGGGCATTGACTTTACCCTTTCCTTTTCCTTTCTTCTTACCATTTGAGGATTTGTCCACTGTGGTAGACTGGATAGCGTGGACCTCTGAGGTTTTACCAAGGCCAGGTGGATTTTGGGAGGAACTATTGGAAACAAAATTGGAGACTAACTTCTGTTTGGACGAAGATTTAGCAGGGGTCTAGGACACTGAACCAATGACTCCATCAAAAGGGGATGTAGCCTACGACTTCGATGTTGTGGGATCTGATGATGGCTACAGAGCATCGAGTAATAACTCATACAAAGTGCAAGACTGAGAGTAAAATAGATCTAAGTACTAGGCACGAGAAATGGCTTGTTCTTCAGTAGCGCACCCATCCGTAGATATATCGCAAGTAATTAGAGCCACAAATGACTTAGTGAACCATTCGGTGAGCAAATGATCAACAATATAGAATTTTATTAGGTGACATCTATGTCTCCATTCATGGATGCGATCAGAAATGTGTGTCGCAGTATCTTGCTTAAGTGATCTGAGCAAATAGGTGCCAGTTTCACAGCAAACTGGCAGCTGGAAATGGGTGAGGAAAGCCATGGTTAAAGAGTTAAAGTCATGGTAAGTACTTCTAGGAAGCTCGATGTACCACTTGGCTACAACACCTATGAGGTTTCATTGGAAAAGACGGAGATGAACAGAATCTCCAATGTAAGAATTTGAAGAGCACCAAAGGTGATATGTCATCACATGGGCTTGAGGATCTTCCTTTTCTTTCCCATCGAACTTAGGACAATCGTTCAGGATCTTGGATGGAATAAGAGGCCAGTATGGTAAATGAAGAATTGGATCATTCGTAAGGAGAGACACATCTGGAAACTCTAGTGTGGCCAAGAATGGAAATTGAGTATTAAAAGGCATTGGAGGTCGGTAAACGGGTCCAACCAAAGGAGCCCATCCTTGCTGGTAAGGATTTTGGCCCCATAATGGGGGATTTTGGCCATATGGAATTTGATTCTACCCCCATTGTGGGTTACCTTGGCCATATGGAGGATTTTGACCTTGAATACCTTGGAACTGTCTAGTCATAGGTTACTGATAAGTAACATATGGGTTAAGAGGCTATTGAGCCTATTGACCTTGGACATATGGGTATTGTCCCTGTTGTCCCTGAACATATAGGTGGTGAATTTTTTGCCCCTGAATAGGATGATTTTGGACTTGGTGTCCTTGGGTATCAGGATTGTACACTTGTTGCCCTTGAACATAGGGTTTTTGTACCTGCTTCCCTTGGCCAAAAGGATTCTAGACCTATTGACTTAGGACATTAAGGTTTTGTACCTGTTGCCCTTGGCCAAAAGGATTCTAGACCTGTTGACCTAGGACATTATGATTTGGGGCCTGCTGCTAGAGGACTTGATCCTGGCCTTGCCCTTGCAAGGGTTGACCTTGCTGATGTGTATATAAGGGTTGTTGCTGCCTAGGTTGGTTCTGTTGCTACAAGGATTGGCCTTGTGGCTACAAAAGCTATCCGTGGGGCTGCAGAGGTTGGCCCTGTGAAGACATAGGCTAGGAGGTTTGCAGAGCATATTGCATCTACTGCTGCACGGTTTGTTACAATGGTTGTGAGGGTTTCCCATGCAGTTGTTGTAGTTGACCATACTACGGGATCATTTTCCCTTGTTGTTGTGCGAATGGCCCTTGCTGCAACAAAGGTTCCCTTTGGTGTTGTAGAGGCTGTCCTTGCTATTGTAAGGGTACTTGAATAGTGCCTGGAAAATTTCCAAACTAAATCTAGCCATAGCTAACCTGGAAAGTGGAGGATCCAGGTTGAACGTACTGCCCAGACTGAAGGATGTAAGGTGGATTAACCATTCCTTGAGAACCATATGGAATGTAAGGAGTTTGGTATTGAACCTGAGCCTCATAAGGTTCCTGATACTGGAAATTACTTGATCGAGGAAGACCAATAGGATTTTGAGCTTGTTGGTACTGGACATTACTCGATCCAGTTGGACTAGCAGGGTTTTGAATAACGCCAGAAGAAGGCTGGTTCATACCAAGCATGTGAGCCTGTGAGTTACTCACATTGATGGTGCCTAACACCATAGAAACATTTAGATTCTACCCCCCAAGCGGTGGCATAGCTTGGCCACTGACTGGAGGGATTAAGGAACTGATAGAGACTGCTAGTTGAACCAGATGGGTAACTGGGACGGACGATATAAGAGGGTTCAAAACAGTGGGTTGCACCGAGACTGAGGTAATGACCTATTGGGAGGTCGAGTTCATAATGAATGGACCTATGGTAGGCATGGCGTTGGACACCCAAACAAGGTTATGGTAAAGTGATGAGGCACCAGGTGTACCTGAAACCAACTGTTCCAAGGATACATAATTAGGCGACAATTCGTGATGGACACTAACAAGAATGCTACCTGTATAGAGGAAACCATCAAGAGGAAAAGGATGTTATTCCTCCTCGACAGTGTGTAGAGTAGAAACTTATGACTCATCCTGAGAGGTGACTAGAGCATCGTCTTCAGGTTCCATATCGGGGAACAATTGATGGTGAATGACCGAAGAGGAATGAGGGGATAAGTCCAAAGGAACACCCAGCTGATCGTACGAACTGTATGAATGTTACAGTGATATCACAACAGGGTCAAACAAAGGATTCGAAGAATAGATAACCAATCCAAGCTGACCATCACTGGTTGATGAACTCTCAAGAGTTTGAAAGGGATTATCTAGAGATTCTGGGCCAAAATCAGCAGGTGACCTAGTATCTAAAGTAGGTGGATGATGAGATGATAAAGGTTGAATGCTCAGAACGATTCCAAGTTCAACACCTTGGTCCTCGAGTGATTATGGTAATTTAGGAAAGGGCTCCTCAGGCAATATTTCACACAGAGGAGAGGAAGAGGAACTAGGTGAACCAAATGTTCAACCATGATGACCTTGTCTTAGTTAACAGGAAAAGGGAGAAATAAAATTCAAGGCTTTAAAAAGTTCTTTAAGGGAAACTCATGATTTGTTCTAGAAAGACTAACATATTGTTATAATATTGTGGGAAATTAATTTATTAAGATGCATAAATAGACTGGTGCTCTTTCATGTTTTAAGAGTTGAGAAAGAAACAAATATGACTCTATCACTTTCGATTGGAAACAATCTCGAAAGGACAAGCACTTGAACGATCTTTTAGGTTTAATGAGTCCAAAAGATCAAATGACTTCTCTAGAGGGTCTAGGTAAAAATGATTACCAGGCAACTGTGAACTACAAAATACCTCCTGGCGAACCGAGAAGTACGGGCATGCAATCTCCCCAAATGTTGCGTTCGGTGTATCACGTTTGCAAGGTGGCCGACTCGGATTCCTATGGATAAAGGATTGCAGCATAGAGGGGCCTCCCATTATATACTCAATAGTACAGGAGCACAAATCTATACTATCGTTGTCTAGTTCTGAAGCTAACAACAACTGCTAGGTTTAAAGACACTAGAACATGTCTCTAGCCTAGACCTTCTAGATGTGATTGTTAGATTTCAAATGTGCCTTAGGTTAATTGAGTTTGTTTTAAAGTTTATCTTGAGTTATCTCTTAGTTTTCAGGCCTTAGGGATGTGGCTCGAAAAACCCAAAATGAAACTAAATGAGACAAGACCCTTTCAATTTGATGAATTGTCTATACTAGAGAGGGTAGAAAACGCACAATCAAATGCAAACAAACAAGCAACTTACAAAAAAATTATTTTTCACTACTTCACTTCTTGAGAAAATAAACTAATGAAAAATACATTCCAATTCCTAATTTCCTGACAAGTACATTTCTACCAATCCTTTCAAAAGAAAAGAGAGTTCTTTTTCATTTCAAATGGAAATGCAATCCTAGTCTTCAATAATGCTAACTAGCGTAGCATACCGATGTAGCAAACTAGAATTTTATATTTTTCATGAAATGAAGAAATGACTTTTTCACATACAACACTTCAATTAAAAAGTTTTCGAGACAATTAACACTCAAGCAAATGAAAACACGAAAAGAGAAACTCTTTCATATTAATGAAACACCAAATTTACCAAAAGCAAGACAAGCAATGTGATCCATGCCGGAAAGGAAACGTTTAGGCAAGCAAACAAAAACTTTTCAAACTTGTGTAATGGGGGTCAAAGTTCTAGAAGGACCACAAACGAAATGTAAGGAGTAAATACATCAAAAACTTGACTCACTAAGTTCACAATCAGCTGAATGGATGACAATCTAGATGCCCTAGTGTCACTAACCATCCAATGACCCAAGAAATCAAGTGGAAAGATGACAAATCAAAAAGCAAACAAGCCAAATGAAAAGCAGATTTCTAGTCAGGGAGAAGACGGTCTAAAAGGCTTACAGGGTCAAAATCATGAGAGCAAAACACACTGGCCAAGATTTGGGACAAACCCTAATCTTTACTTACAAGAATTGGTGCAACTGCCTAATTGAAAACATGCACCAAAAGGGGGTTGATGCGACTTTTTCTCAACATATTGCGCTGATCGGCACGACTATGAGTGAATTAAGCATGCTGAGTGAGGAAGCAAAGAAAAAATTAAAAAAATTTAAAGCTTGGACCATACTTGCTACTATGAATTTCAAACTCATACTAGTAAGCAAAGGAAAACAAAAAAGACCAAAGGGAAAAGTGGAACTAGAAAATTTCACACAAAACCATGAAATCCTAAACAAACAAATAGTAGGATTGGGTCCCTAGTGGAGTCGCCAATTTGTGGTGAAGTAAAATTATGAGTGTAGACACAAACAATTCCTCTATCCCAATAATGGATCTAGCCACAACTGATACGTTCTATGGAAGATTTCCTTAGGTTAGAACCAATTAAAAGGGCCTACCTCTTAATATTCTTATCCCGTTTAATGATGACCTTGCTTGCTCACTCCAGTTATCTCTCGTTTCCTTCTTCGAACAACTGAAATAGGTGAACAAGAATAAACAACAACTGTGATAATAGACAAATTGTAATTCAACCTACTTAAGAAGTCAAGAAGCATTAATCCATAAACAAGTAATATGACACATTATGTAGGAAATCAATCGATAGTTTCATATATATTAAGTCAAGAAGAGATTACAACCATTGTCTTGTCAGTTCCATTCTCCTCTGACAAAAATAGGTTCCCACACACCTCCATTAGCATTTCATGATGGCCTCAACAATGATAGTTTTAAGGCTCTTCCCTTTAGGCTTCACATTAAACCAAATTCACACTTCTCCCTCACATAACTAGAGAGCTAAACCTATGAATAATTTGTTGTTTTACTCCAAACTTAATTAGCACTAGCACACCAACATTAACACTACAACACTAGCTTGTGCTTGGGAAAAATGGAGGCTTATATAGCATGAATGGATGGGAGATGGATCCTCTTGTCATGGGAGAAGGTCTTATCTCTTAAGGTAGTTCCATCCTTATTGGGGAAAGGAGCCCAAACTGAGATCCTCGACCCCATCCGGCCAAACCATTTACCAGACTTCCATTACGAAGCTTATAGAGTTGGAAACTTCGGCTCCTTATTTAAAAAAAAAATCCATAAGAGGATCGGTGCAACTAGAAAAAAGCTCAGTCACACTGGTCGGCACTAGGGATAGTGTTAATCCCTGCATATCAATGCGAGGAGGACAAGGGTCATTAGCACCAGCCTTGTAAACTAGGCAAAACAGAAGATTTTGGGGAAATGGTGCAAAAGGGAATTGTTCTGCTCATGAAGAGGGACACAATGCGAGTTTCTTCATGAAGGGAAAGCATGTAGGGTTCACTGTAGAGGTCCTCTAGGATCAAGTAATGGGGAGTACAGGGACAGTGATAAAATGTTGTGTAACACACTCTTAGAACCAGATAAAGAGATGGGGACTCCTCACCTTGGTAGACCTATCAAGAAATATATATCTTCCACCTATATTTCTTGAATATGTGCACCAATTCTAAATGGTTGTGCTTGAACATCCCATGCTTAGATAAGATACCTCAACAATTCCATTTTTTTCCTCATATCAGGAAGCCAGAAGAATTTCAGGAGCCCACAATTTCTCAAAGGTTGGATAATGGAAAGATCATTAGTTGCAGTTAAATATTGTTCCTCATGTTCTTTTTCCCTCCATATTAAAGCCATTTTGTTCCAATAGTCACCCGAAACATCACAAGAATAATCATTAGGATAAGCTTCATGCAAAAAACCAGAGAAATTTTGAGGAAAATAGGAAAAACAAGTTTGGGAATTCTGCTTAGTGCACCACCCTAAGAGAATACAATGCATTACAATGTACCCCTCAGTGTATTTTCTTCCTTTTCAGTTCTCCTTTTGACTTGTTATGGGCGATTTGGACCTAAGGTGTTAAATTAGAGACCTAGGGCCCTCAAAAACTAAAACAAATTACATGAAATGACAAAATGGAAGCATGAAGAGAAAGAGAATGGTTATGGATCCTACCTAGAAGTGACGTTGCTCCAAATGATCCAAAATCAACTGCATAAGATTAAGGGAAAAAACACTCAAAACTCACTCTCCAAGAGGTAAAATGTGAAATGGTAAAAATGAATTACATTTTTCCTATTTTATGGTCATTTTCATCATTATTTTATTAATATTTGAACATTTTGACCTAAAACGTGATTCAATTTTACCATGAAATAGCTATTTTTAATCTTTTGGTGGTGTTTTGAGAAAGTTGATAGGTGTTTAACGGATTTGGTGATGTCTGAATTGAAACATATCAGTTTTACTAAAGAGCATACTTTTATTGCTTTTTAAGGCTCTGTAAACGTGTGACAAAGGAAACCCCTAGAATCCTCTTTCAACTTTTTTCGGACTCCCAAAATATGAAAATATTACCGAGCACTTGTCTTTTCGAATTCATTAAAGTAAATGAAAATATGTCTACTAAGTATAAGTTTAACCCTTTTCTGTACTTAGATAGATGATGTACAAAAAAATAATACCTTTGTTAAACATGGCTAAGATGTTCTCCTCAGTATTGTTTTTTACCTTTTTGGACTCAAGAGACTATTTACAAAAAGGAACCTTTGGAGTTTTCTTATCAAACTCTCTCAACATGAAAAAGGTGTTGAGCTAGACCTTCACTGAACTCATAAAAGCATCAAAAAACAATGGACTCATCGAACATGATGGGACTGAACCACTCCTTAAGGGCTTGTTAAAAATACTTGGAGGGATTCATCTGAAGGATGAACTTACAGATCAAGCATATGTTATCCTCTTCAGTCTTGTCAAAAATAAAGAGGTACTAACCAGCAATGGTTGGGGAAATTGGGAAAATGGGATACTCCACCTATTAATGGTAGGGAGTCACTCTTGAACACAAAACTCTTCCACTTCATCTCCATTGTTGGTGGGTTTGGAAATATTTTTGTCTTTTGGTTCATCGCACCATTTTAAAGCCTCCACTTTTGGTTTTTAGTCAATTTTCCAACTCCATCTAGTGTTACTAATGTGTTCAAGAGAATTCATTTAGTTGACATCTTCTACGATAATATTAAGCCTTCATTCCACGTATGCCATTCCTGAACCAATTACACATCAACGTCATTCTGTCTCAAATCATGATACCTGTTTCGTGTCATTGATTGGGAATACATCAAGGCCCTCCTGCAATAGGTCACTTCTTGTCGACATCAGTTCATTATCCAAGAAGTTGACTTAGGAACTCTTCATTCTATACCTTGGTGCTTGCATACATCAATGGAAAGTTTCCTCGCTCTCAGAGACATATTTACATCATTGGATTTCGATTGAAATATTCTGTGTGATGTGCAACTTCAACTCATTCATTCACACCATATGGATTGTACTAATGTACCTTGAGATCCATTAACATCATCAGTGGTTTCTCTCACGTATGTTAATGATTCACATCATTGATCAGTAATCAGATGGTGTCTACCATGCTCGAATTCAACTCCTTTATTCGCATGGTTAGACTCATACATTGTGTTGGGTCAAGGAAAAAGTATGTTTTCTCCTTTTATTTAGCATTCATCCTCACATTATTATCTTTGTTTATGAATAAAAGTATAGGAAATAATAGCTAAAGTCGAGTAAAAGTAATCAGTAACAAATTAGAGAAATCTAAGTAGGAAAAACTGATTTTTACTATCTTTATGTGTAGAAGATATGAATTGATCTATAGATTCTAAATCAATAGAACGACATCATCTCATAAGGGAAAGTGACAACGTCAGAGGCAAGGTAGGACAACAGAAGATTGAGCAAACCAATGACTATTTTATGACATAATCAATCAAGTATAGCAAAATCCTCTGGATCCCTTGATCCTGAGGATTCACTTTTATGTATTTACTTTCTAAATGTAATATATAAGGCCGAAAGACAAAAATTCACAGAGTTCAGAATTTCACTGTTTGTGATTATTCTTTTGGACATATAATACTGTTATCTGGAATGTTGTAACTTTGTTACTTTCTTTAATGAAGAAAGACTGCATTTAAATCATACTTACATTATGAGTATCTCTTAGCAGAGACTTCTGGAAACTCTGCGCCCAATCAAGAGAAGATCTACTACTTCACCTGTGTCATAATATTTTCTATTTTATTCTTTATTGCTTGTTAATGTTATGCTAATATTACTTTTTATTATCGTAAGGATTGTCGATTCAGTTTTCTTTTGCTGTTCATTCGAGATCCATATTGATCTATTTGTTATATGCAAGTAATACTTTTGATTGAATTGGTTTTGCTAGTTCCAGCTCAGATCGTTGTTCATATCAAGTAATGTTATCATAGATTTCAAAGATATAATTGATCACTTTATGCTTCTATAGTCATTTACTATTGAGATACCATTTTTTATTCCAATATCATTTGTTGTTCATTTCAGATTTGTTGTTCAATTCAGATTTGTTGTTCAATTGGGATTTGTTATTCAATTCAGATTTGTTTTTCAATTTAGATTTTCTATTCAATTAGGATTTGTTGTTCAATTACCATTGCTGTCAATTGTTACAGTTCTCTTTCATGAGTGAGTGAGTTAGCTTCAATTCTATTTAAGATTGCCAAGCATGATTCTTTATAAGTTGTATTCAGATCCATTTGCTTTCATGATAGGTTAAGTAGAATTGTAGAGTGTGTCATGAATTTCTTTCAGAGTTACCTATTTTAGAGTTGTTTGGATTAAGTTTGAAGAAGATAGTCACTGGCAATTACAAAGATTTGTTATTATTTAACCTCTGAATTCACTGCATATATAGTGCTGACACTCTTGAAATAAAAAGACTTGTATTGGGTTGACAATTAATGTAGGAATTAATATTTCCTGTAAAAAGACATCTTAGTGCACCAACATTTTGGTGCCATTGTTGGGGAGAGTGTTCCAAAGTGATTTCCTTTTTATCTTGCCAGTAAAAGAATTGGGTTTTAAAAATGGGAGGTAAGAACCTGCATACCTAGCAAGTAAAGTGCTTTCTTACCAGCCCGCTTTTCAGCAAAAGCTCAGAGGTTAAATAGTAATTGGTTTTTGTGAATGACTAGGAATAAAAAGATAGAAAAAAAACATAACCCCCTCCAAAATCCACAAAACCCATGGGATCGGTGAACCTTGGGAGAAAAGCCTTTATAAACAAAATTCTGAGAAAAGAAGAGTCTCAAGCATCAATAGGATTCTGAGTTGTATCTAGAAAAATTCCTACTATAATCCCTCAAGCAATAGGCTCACTGTCTACAGCTCATGCTGAGATTCAAAGCCAAATTGGAGGATTTGAACAGAGTCTTGAAGCTACAGTAAGCTTACATTCTGATCCTCTACAATAGGGAAAATAGTGTAACTTAAGAGAAGGAGAAGGATAAACCAATGGAATTGCTAAGGTAGGACCCCAACTGTCTGAACAAGGGTCTCTTATGATCCTAGATCTAGGCAATGTTGCAAATCCATCTCGGGTTATTAATCCTCCACTTACTCAAAAAGAACCACCTGAAATCCCTAAAGAGTATTGGCACATCTTTTACCAAATGAAAAATCAACCACCTCAATGTCAAATCTTGACATTGGAATACCTCATAGTCGACCAAGTGGCCAATGCCCCCATGAAGGTTATTTCTTTGCAGAGCATCCCAACATTTCATGTGATGATCAAAGAGGATCTTGATGCCTTCCTATTCAAATTTGATGTCCTCTGTAGAGGGTATCACTACACCACTAACCCCTAAAAGCTAAAACTATTCCCTTATAGTTTGAAAGGAGCATGTTTAAGATGGTTCATGGGTCTGGGTGGACGTACTATTAATTCTTTGTACGATATAAAAACCTCCTTCCTCACAAGATACCAAGACTTTTTCAAGACTAGGGAGCTAAAGGATGTAATCTTCAAGATGGATGCAAAGGATAATGAACATAGAAAATTTTAGGGGCGAATGTTCGCCCTTTGGCGAAATTAAGGGGTTTTAAATTTTTAGTGGGCGAATATTTTGTATCATAGTACACTTTTACAAATCACCTCAAATAGCCCACCTTATTTTAAGGGAGAGGGTAAAAAAGGTAAATTTAGTCCTTGAAATTAGGAGTTACAGCCTTCCATTCGCCCATTTTCAAGAATAGGTTTTATTTAAGTGAATCCATTCACCCACTTTCAAGGATAAGTTTTATTTAAGTGAATCCTATGGGCCAAATACCATATTTATAAAAGAGGTATGGTAAATTAATAAAAATATAAATAATTGAGAGGTATGGTAAATAAATGAAACATTTTTTTTCTTTACTCCATAAGTCACCTTATATACATGCAAGGGTGTAAACAAATAAAAATATAAGTAAAGTGGAGGTATGGTAAATAAATAAAAATATAAATAAAAACTAGACGCATGGTAAATAAATAAAACCTCTTTTTATATTTAGTCCATAACCCTCGTTCTATTTATGAAGGCTCATGAAAGAGGTTTTATTTAAGTGAATCCTATGGGCCAAATACCATATTTGTAAAAGAGATATGGTAAATTAATAAAAATATAAATAAGCGAGAGGATGTAAACAAATAAAACATTTTTTTATATTTACTCCAT
>APFE030330459.1:116593-129465 GCA_000404065.3 Pinus taeda
GCTCGGAGGCCTATTTATTGTTGAGAAACAATGAAAAACCCTTCACATCCCAAAACCTAACCCTAGAAGATGAAACGCCAAATTGTGGGCTCCGTTTGGGTAAATTGGTACATCAATTTCCCGGGGTCATAACTTTGGCATATGATCTCCGTTTGACGCGTACAATAGCTCGTTAGAAAGATCTATCCGAGAACTACCACTTTGGGAAGGGCAACATTAGTCCATGGACCCATGTTGCACCCAGATTTCCCAAAAAACATCGTTTAGGGCCTCAAAACGGCTCCAGAAGTTCAGGACCCGAAAAACTACTAAAAATAGTAAGTTCTGCTACAATTAAGGAAACTGAAAATGCTGAGAGAAATAATGATGGGGGTCCAGATGGACTTGGTAGGTGGCCACCAATATCCACCTGGATGACCCCTCCATGCAAACCTTAGCTGCAGAGAGTGATGACCTTGCAACTTTTCTTTCAAAAAAATGAGAATTTTTTTTAAATTGTAAATAATGTATATATTATTTTTGATTGATTGTAATTCAGTTAGGTATCACCATGTAAATATGAGGATTTTTCTTGTTTTAATTGTTTGGTAAGTGTTATTCAATTGATTGAATGATTGTTGCTCAAACAATTGAACAACACTTATGTTTATGTGTGCGTCGTTGTTTAGTCGATTGAACAATTTTTGTTCAATTAATTGAACATCACTTATTTTTGTGTGTAAGAATTGTTGTTCAATCAATTTAACAACACTTATTTTCACATGAGTATTGTTGTTCAATCAATTCAACAACTTTTTTTTGTTTTTGATTTTGTTGTTCAAATGATTGAACGATTGTTGTTCAATCGATTGAACAATACTTTTGTGTTTTTTATTGATATTTGCTGTTCAAACGATTGAACAATTGTTGTTCAATCGATTGAACAACACTTTTGTGTTTTTTTCAATTTTCGTTGTTCAAATGATTGAAGGATTTTTGTTCGATCGATTGAACAACACTTTTGCATTTTTCTTTACTAATATTTGTTGTTCAAACAATTAAATAATTGTTGTTCAATTGATTAAACAACACTTTTGCGATCGTTATTTTTCAATTATCGTTGTTCAAACGATTGAATGCTTGTTGATCAATTGAGTGAACAACACTTTTGCATTTTTTCTCTTTCAATTTTTGTTGTTCAAACAATTGAACGATTGCTACTTTTGAGTTTTTATTTTCAATTTTTGTTGTTCATACAATTGAACGATTGTTGTTCAATAAATTGAACAACACTTTCGCATTTTTTTAATTGATATTTGTCATTCAAATGATTGAACGATTACTATTCAATCATTTGAACAACACTCTTACATTTTTTCCTTTCGATTTTGTTGTTCAATCAATTGACTATTGTTGTTCAATCAATTGAACATCAGTTTTGTTTTCTTTTTAATTTGTTGTTCAAATGATTGAACGATCACTGTTCAATCAATTGAACAACACTTTTGTGCTTATTGTATGACGAATTGTGATTTCTTTTATTGATTCATTGCCGATCATTGTGCCATCTTTTTTTTTATGTTTTGAATAAACACCATCTGAGTGGATTTGTGGCTAACATACAGAAAAATAGTAATGTCAACACTATTATGATCTATGAAGACTCTTGATGCTTATCTTTATTCAAAAGTTGATATGGTGTATCTTTCTAATGACCGGCTAGACATCTTTTATTGGACACATCATAAAATGATTCATTATTTTCAAACCATGCTGGCTTATTTACCACACTTTCAAATGGAACAATCCCTTTGAGATGATGAGATGGGGGTAAAAGTATAAACTTTCCTTGGCATCCTTTTACTTCTTGCACCATCCCTAACTCTTAAGGAGTAAATGAAACTCCCTCTTTTTATAAAAACATAAAAAGATAAAAAAATGAAAATAAATAAATATGAAAATGCAATGAACACTGTCTTAAAGAGGATAGGAGATCTCATCATGAGCCAACCTACCATGAACATAAATATGTAATAGGTTACATTCCAGTTTTGGCCACCAAACCAAGATAATGACCTTCTTGATGATTAAAACTGTGAGAAGGACAGGGGGTCTCATTATGAGCTAGCCTAATCATTTTGTTATATCTTGGTGAATGGAACTATGATCATCTAGTCACCATGCCAGCGTAGTGGTCTCTTTATGGCAGGAAAAGAAGAATCATCTACATACTAAAAGGAGGACTCTGGCTCATTTGTGGGGTTAAAAAGTAACCCTGTCGAGGTTATGAACGTTTGCTTGCAGCAGTTGCTCTGCTTATGGTATTGGAGTATTATCTTACACTGCCAAATGCTCTCTATTCTATTGCCACCTATGGATTCATTTCTAAGGATATTTCCCATTTGAACATCAGTCTTGCAAGCCAACATGCATAGTAACTTATGTTATATATTCATTATATTATATTTGTGCAATCACTTTAGGACATTCATTACTACTTACCACCAATTATGTGTTTATTATTAATACCACTGAAGGTGAAAATCTTTTCACATAATAATTTAGATATCTATTTTTATTTTTTTGGCCATTTTTACCTCTGATACATGTATTGCTTTAATTGCTTTGTCATAAATTGCCTCACTTTTCTGGATTGGTTGTCTGCATTTATGAATTATCAATTCGTGCACTTGCTTTTCACATGGTTGGTGGACGTGGACATCCGTTTACCATTGGAGGGGGGATGGTCTGCATATGAAACATCATGTGTGATAATTATGGATAATTGAATGAAAATTATTAAATTGATTTCTGGGTAAGGACTACATGATGATTGGGTATGTGTAATAATTATCAAGGTATTTCCGATTGGAGAAACGACAATGACCATTATGGATGACATATGAATTAATTATGAGCATGCATCAAATATGGTAGATGAGAGAAATGACTTGACTGTATATGTTGTTAATTCCCAAATAAACGTCGTTTTCCTGTTAACTTCTTTAACGATCTTTGCTGATGTTCTAAATTGTGAAAGTGCAAGAGAAGTCCATACAAGAGAACCAGTCACCGGAACCACAACAGCCATGGGAGGTAGATCTATCCAAAATGAACCCACAGTACTCATGGCATCGGACTAGGCTCACACAATTCTTGAGCATGCAGGCTGGCTGCAATATCTGAATAATTTTCAGGGATTTCACGAAGAAATGACACTAAAATTCTTGCAGAATT
Organism: Pinus taeda; assembly: GCA_000404065.3. Lineage (NCBI taxonomy): Eukaryota > Viridiplantae > Streptophyta > Pinopsida > Pinales > Pinaceae > Pinus > Pinus taeda. The sequence goes on from APFE030330459.1 coordinate 119,810, forward strand.
TGCATAATGGAAGCACCATAGTAATAGGTAGGGATATAACGGTCTCTGAAGCGATAATAGCCAAAGTTGTTGGACTTCTAGCTGAGGGAACAAAGTGGATAGGCAAGCACGTCCTTCTGCACAATGCAATCGTAGTGTTGTAAGACTTGGGTGAGCAATTAGCGTGAATAGGGAAAGGTATTCACCCTTTAGCATTAAGATAGCCATGGAATGAATTCACAGTCATTGTGCAATGATATATCACATGCGATGGTCGCTAGGATGTGGTAAAGCCCCATCAACTCAAATTGTTAGCCATCCTAAAACATAAAATTTCAGTTAATTTGTCGTTTAATTTGAATTCTTTATTGCATGATGTCACTCAACGAGTTAGGAAAGCTAAGGATTCACGCACCATCATCAGTTATCACGGACTGATCAAATTTCTTATCATGCATGGACTGGCCCAGGATCAGCTAACCTGGGACAATATTGTAAATCCTACTCTGGCCCCACCTCCAAAAAGCCCAGTAGCAAAACAGCAAGGGACTAGAATCCTAGGTCAAAGAAGGACACTAAAGAGAAAAAATTCCTCTGTGCCTTGAACCCAGCAAGACACGGGTGCTATGTGCAGGTGAAGTCTCAGTGACATACTCCAATTCAAATAATTAAGGCTAGGCCATTGCTCACACGACCTCCAAGTCCGCAGAATACCCCTTTACAAGACTATGAGGAAGAGGTGGCCAGGGTATTGGAAAACATGGGGATGTTTGGTGAGGGAAGATAATAATCTGAGAATGTTGAAGGACATAATTGTACCCCCAACTAGTCTGTCTCTTGTAATAGCCCTGGTTGTGATCAAACCCTGCCATTTACTGATTTCTTAAAAGAACAGAGGGAACTAGTCCCTTCTGTGAAAAAACCCCTTGAAGCCGAGATGCATGAAGAGGAATTTATTAGAGAAGAAAATTAGACAGCAGTTACTGATCCAGTGGATCCCCCAGCTGAAGAAAATCCTACATATGAAACCCTAGGAGATGAAAATCATCGAGGCAATACTATTTTTTCTAAGTCCCTTGACGACGAGGCCTAACCAGAAGAAAACCCGGAGAATGATAACTACTCAGGAGACACCATTTTATTGGGGTATGCTAAGAGAAAAATTCATGACGAAGAAGAACTAGAAGGTGAAGCTCCATCGGGAGATACAGTTCCAGTTGAGACCCTCCCTGATGCTGACACAATACCACTTGAGCATGAACCTGAGGAAAATGAAACTGCACCATTGCCTTTTGGAAGTCCTAGAATAAAGTAGTCCTACAAGGATAGGCTCAGAAAAATGCTCAAAAAATATAGAAAACAGAAGAGAATAATTGGGTAGCTAACACAGTGGTCAAAAGAGGCCATCAGAGCCAGAAAATTGAAAGTGGAAAGAGAGACCATAGGAACATAGACAGAACATTGTTCTGGAAAGGATGTTGAACCCCAAACTAATATTCTTTTGGTTTGTTCAAAGGAAACTTAGATAATGCCATGTCTTGTAGAGGACACTGAAATGCAGATTGAAGACCCCTATGCTTGTTCCCAGGAGACCTAAATGGACTACCCTACTATGAACATTGACATTCATATTGTTGCTAAAGAAAGCATCCCAATTGAGTATTGCATAACTCAAGAAGCAATTGAGGTTGTTGTCTAAACTGAGACTATGGAGACACAAGATAATGAAGCCTAAATAGGGGAGACACCTACTTACGCTCCCTTAGTAAGGGAGGCATATTTTAGGAGACTGCATAATGAACTACTGAAGGTTGAGTAGGAATTAACTCATCACAAGGAGGAGGTAGTGCCCCTACATATACATCAAGAATTAAGCAAAATGTTTGAGGCAATCACAATGACTGAGGATGAGACCTTCACTCAGTACAAGGTTGAACAGAAAAAGGTTGAGAAAGCACATGACAAATTACAAAAGGCTAAAGAGAAGTTCGAGACTGTCTACTCTCTTTATTCAGACACCCTGTGATGCAAAGCCCCTGCTACAAATTATGCGCTATTCCTCCTAGAAAGGTACCTCCTGCTGAAAATCAAACCTGTTAAGGCTGGGAAGTCTGTGGAAATTGAAACTACCCCAGAATTTGTCAAGTGGTTCAGAGAACAGAACGAGAATGTATAGTGCCTCCTTTGTGAACTTTATATGCACAATTTATCTATGGAAGATGACATAGAGAGCAACCCTGGACCCTTTATAGTGGATTTCCAATTCTAGGCATTTATCTCTTTTTCTACTAACTAACTCAGTGGTCCAAGGCTCACAATACTTTTAGAAAGCGTGAATATGGAATTGACCTATGGTTTAGAGGGGAACCTACAAAACCCCTGCATCTCTCTATCAGACACAAGCAATTCATGACGCGAGATGGTGTTTTTGACCAATTAGGGCCATTAGACATAGATATTATACACGCTGGAAAGGATTAGATCTAAGAGATTAAGGAGGAAGCCTTGTCTGCACCCAGACAAGGTGGGAAGTCTCCAGGACTATTGTTAGAAACCGAGAACCATTTGGATACCAGAACATTAAAGCTGCCTCCTCTCATTTCCATAAGTACAGTAACATGGTCTTAACCATGGGGCTTGAATGGATAGGATGTTGTTATAGAACTCCAATCATATGGTATCCTCCAGATAAGTATCAGAGTGACTACAACTTGAAGGATCAAGAAGTTAACCAGGTTTTGTTGTACTTAAGAAGAAAAATGGCTTCATAATTGATAAGGAGGAGGTATATTCTACTTATTCCCCAACTCACCTACACCTAAACCATTTAATTGCATGAGGTCATGAAACAAGGTAAGCAAGGGAGTATGTTGTGTCAAGAAAAATGTATGTTTTCTCCTTGGTAATAGCTTTATTTAGCACTCATCCTCACATGATTATCTCTGTTTATGAATAAACATAGAGGAAATAATAGTTAAAGTTGAGTAAAAGTAATCAGTAACAAATTGTATTAATTGAAGCATGAAAAACTATCTTTTACTATCTTTATGTGCAAAAGATACGAATTGATCAATAACTGCTCAATCAAAAAAATGATAGCATCTCATAAGGGAAAGCGACACGATCAGAGGCAAGCTAGGACAACAGAAGACTGAGAAAACCAATGATTATTTTATGGCAGATTCAGATCAAGTATAGTGAAATCCTCAGGATCCCCTAATCCTAAGGATTCTCTTTTATATATTTACTTTATAAATGTAATATATAAGGCCGAAAGGTAAAACTGCATAGAGTTCAGAATTACATAGTTTGTAATTATTCTTTTGGACATATAATATTGTTATGTTGAATGTTGTAACTTGGTTACTTGCTTTAATAAAGAAAGACTGTGTTTAACTCATACTTACATTCTGAGTATCTCTCAGTGGAGACTTCTGGCAACTTTGGGCCTAGTCAAGAGAAGATCTACTGCTTCACCTATGTCATAATATTTTCTATTTTATTCTTTATGTCTTGTTAATGTTAAGTTAATATTACTTTTTATTATCGTAAGGATTGTCAATTCAGTTTGCTTTTGTGTTCATTTAAGATTCAGATTGATCCTTGTGTTATATGTCACTAATGCTTTTGATCTAATTGGTTATGCTAGTTCCAACTCAAATCGTTGTTCATCTCAAGCAATGTTATCATAGATTTGAGAGAGAATTGATCGCTTTATGCTTCTACAATCATTTTATATTTAGATACCGTTTGCTATTCCAATATCATTTGATGCAGTTCAAATTTGCTATTCAATTTGGATTTGATTTTCAATTCATATTTGTTGTTCAATTACCATTGTTGTCAATTGTTATAGTTTTGTTTGATGAGTGGCGAGTTACCTTCAATTCTATTTAAGACTTCCATGTGTGATTCCTTATAAGTTGTATTTAGATCCATTTGCTTTCATGATAGGTTAAATAGAATTGTAGAGTGTGTTATGAATTTCTTTCAGAGTCACTTCTTTCAGATTTGTTTGGATTGAGTTTGAAGAAGATAGTCATTAGAAATTGCAATGATTTGTTATTAGTTAACCTCTAAATTCACTACATATATAGTGCTGACACTCTTGAAATAAAAATACTTGCCTTGGGTTGAAAATTAATGTAGGAATTAATATTGCCTATAAAAGGACATCTTAGTGCACCAACACATTGGACGGTTGAGTGAATGAGATAGAAGACCCCAGATCTAGTTCCATCAATATGGGCTCGCTTTCACGATTAATCAACGATTACAAATCATGATGGCTATGATCATACAAACATTCATCCAATCATGGATCCACACTTTGTCATCAGTGGACATGAATTCTTCATCATTATACATGTAATGTTAGCTTATGTGTTATGCGTGGGCATGCCTACCTCAGCAAATATATCATGATGAAAATGTATTGTAATAGATGATGGTCTCGACCAGTTGTTATTAATATGAAATTTTCACAAGGTAAATTACTTCAGTCATTAGCAACTATTTATGACATTCCACTTTAGGGGGCTACCTGTTATAGGCCATTTTTTTGCATCTGGCCAATAGGCATGCAAAGCGGATCAATCACCATCCATGAACACCTTATCATCATCCCTACATAAATCCATAAGCATGACTCTTCCAAATTCTTGAGTTTCTAGGTCTAACTACCTTAAATCAATGCTTTTAAGGCCCAACACACCTTGACCTTTTAGGGACCTACATTTAGTATAAGGTTGCTCCATTATACACTAGCACTGATCACCATCAAGTTGTCCCTTGTTGGGGGTGTGCTGATTCTATAAATTTGGGAAAATTAAAAAAAATCTTGAAGCTTCCTCTTCCAAAATCTTCTAGGAGTTGTCTCAACCATTTGCCTTGGATATGAACTTCTAATCCTATCTGATCCTATCTTGGAGATTTCGCGTCTTATCCCTTGAGCTCATCCTCCTATCTCAAGTGGATTTCAAACCGAGATTGGTAAATGGATAAGATTCCTAAACTACCATCCCTCTCCTACATATTTACAACCATCTACAACAGCAGGGTTGGATTGTGGAGACTAATCATAATTCATGTTGTTGCCTTGAATCTAAGAGAGTCATCATCTTCATGCATTAGGGTGATATTGAGGTGTGTTTTGTGACATGGAAGGACAAGTCAACTTGGGAAGATATCTACAATATCAACTACTATTCTTGGTTGTAAACTCTCTCCTATTCATATTAATACAAAGTGTATGTTGTTTTCCTATATGTGTTATGTTATGTTTACATTCATGTATTGCAATTCCTTGTTGATCCGTGGAATAGATTAATTGGCTAATGCTACATAGATGTCATAGATATTTTTCTTGTTATGATTGTATATGCGGGTTATAATTATAGAAATTAGAGCTATGATTAGAGCTTACAAGGTGAGAGGAGAGTAAATCTCCTGACGAATTCCAAGTAAGCCTCTTTCCATTCTTCAATTTTTCTAAGGGAAACTTTATGTTGTTTTCTCTCTATTTTTCTAGACCAGTCCACTAGGTCTAGGGACGATACTTATGCCACAGTCATAAATTTCGCATAACAAGGAGGATGCCACTTCAGGTGAAGAAGTGGATTTTACCATTTATCGACAACTATTAGGTTTAGTAGTGTATCTTGTGAACACATGGCTAGATATGTGTTATGGAGTTAACTAGCTGAGGCAAGCTATGGTTAGGCCAACCAAATTATTTTGGAAGGAAGTTAAGCATGTTTTATGGTAGCTCAAAAGCACTAACCAGTTTGGACTATGGTATAAATGAACAAAGGGAGTGAAATTGTGTGGCTTTATAGATGCAGATTGGGCGGGGAATCCATTAGAATGAAAGAGTACATCAGGTGGATTTTTCAGTGTTGGGTTTGCAGTGGTTTCCTAGTATAGTAGGAAGCAACAATCTAGGGCACTCAACTTGAGATAAATAGAATACATGGTTGCAAGTCAAGCAGCATGTGAGGCGATCTGGGTGAGAATGATATTTGTTGGAATGTTTGGTCAGATGATCGATCCAAATGTGATATACTAAGATAATCAAAGTTGCATCAAAATTTCTGAGAATCCTATATTTCACGATCGATCCAAGCATATAGATATCTGGTATCACAATTTATAGAAATGTGTGCAGAGGTGGATAATGCTGCTATAATAGACTTCGATAGGGGAAAAAGATTATTACAATTTGATAAAGGCCTTATCAAGAGGGATGGTCGAGTTCCACAGGTGTAGGATAGGGGTGGTTGATAATCCATTTATTTTTGAGAGTGAGTATTTAAAAATGTAGCAATAAATTCTCAATTTGATTTTTCCTTGATTAAATTGAAAAAATTTGAATTTCTACATCAACAGACAACTTGGATGAACTTAATTTGTGTGACATGGCTAGTGTCACTTAGTTTACTTAGTAAATTTGAGTTGAAGGAGTTATAGTTTAGTTAAGCATGTGTGATTTCTAATTTGTAGCAATCAAAGTCAGTTATCTCAAGTTGTTTTTAGTTAAACTAGTTCCAATTGTTGGAGGCACTAGTGCAAGGTCAATTGTGCAGTGGGACTTCAGTCAAACTTAGTGATCATCTAGTTAACAAATCAATCAACCCAAAATAGTTAGTGCATGTAGAGAATATGATTTCCCCAGCTATGGTGGAGATTCCATGGTAGTGTAACATTAGTTGTAGACTAGTCTTAAGTGTACAGGTGTTGGATGTAGTCAGATGATAAACCTTGGGAATTATACAACCCATTTTGGATAAATTCCTAAATAATAGGGCCTAACTTCTCAAGAAACTACACAAGGAAATAAGGGCTCAAGTAGAGGAAAAAATTGACTAAGTTTGGGTCAAACATTCACAGTGAGAAGCGACATAGGTTATTCACTTGTAGGTTGTTCTTAGTTGAGAAAATAAATTGTAATATGTCTCTATTTATTTGATTAATGCAAGCAGACATTGAGGTTTTTAACAAATTGATTTCTCCACGAAAAATATTGTGTGCGTGTGTTTTATTTCTTATTGCACGCTTGAATTATTTGTTCTAAATTGTGGACTAACTTCCACAGAGCAATAGAGTAGTTTTGTGTCTTGTGATTTTAATTAAAACTTCACTTTAAGTTGCAAGTCTACACCATAATTTCTATAGTAAGAGATCTGAAAATTAGGTAGGACACTACCAAAAGTTCAGGAGGTAACAATTTTATTTTAAATTTTTTCTTCTGTTGTTGAACTATTTCCTCATAGTTGGGGATTTGCTCGAGGCTAATCGGTAAAAAGAAATGATTCAAGGTTGGGAGGATAGTGTTAGGCTCACATATTATTAAAATGGATACAAAATGGGAAATGGCTCAAATATATGAGGATAGTGAATAACCATTAACTATAGTTACAATCCCTAAACTTTAAGAATTTAGAAAAAATTAGTTTTGTGCATGGAAAAATAAGTAGAAAACACAATCATGTCATGTCTCTATTATGTTCATAAAAGAGTTGAAATTTTATATCAAGATGAGTATAGAAAAAAAGAAATAGAGAGATTGTAGGATTATATTGGAACAAATTACTCAATAATATGTTCTTCCTCTTAATAGATGAAGGAATTACAAAAAATATCATGGATAGTTCAATTAGAATAAACCATTAAAAAATTTGTTACTATATATATATTTGCAAAGATAATGTACCTGATAAAAAGGAGGGTTATGACAAGAGGCCCGTTAGACCTTCGATGTCACATAAAAATTAAAAAACATACATATGTATATGACAAATCATCAATTAAAATGAAAAACTAAAGTTAATATTTATGCCATCCTTGAAAGGGCTCCATTATCTATATGTTAATCTCATTACATGTGCGACACTTCCCTTTGGGGTAAGGGTGTAGTAGTTTCCCTAAATACTGCTTCCCAATTCTCCATTGTTGATCTCAATCAGTAAATCACAACCCTTTGATTACAGACATGTACAAAAAAAGAGTAACAATTAATTACAAACTTGGTTATGAGAAATATTTTGGATTCGAACTCCTAAAAGAGTCGGTATTCATAAACATGAAAAGAACACAATCAAAAGAAAGTAGCCTATATTTTTCAAATCCACGCATTCTCGAAATAAGCAGAATATATGGCCTTTATGAATTCTATGAAACTGATAGTATATTTTTGTGATCCATCTTCCACTATGGATTGCCACTAATCTTTCCAAATCTATTGTATGCATTCTTAACTTTTAGAAGCATTGTTCAGTCGCAAGATCAAACCTCATCAAAGTATACCATAAGAGAAAAACATAACCCAACCCATAAAATTTCCAATTATCAATGTCCCCACAATCATAATTAGTCCTAACCAAAATAATATTATATACTCCGTCACACAAAAAATTTATAAGTAAAAATTCCATGCATCACACAGCCATAACTAGCAACCAATTATGTTCAATTGGAATGGGTAAGAAGGTCATAATATAAAATAATGTGAGAGGTACTTAAATCCAATGAGGAAGAGAAATTGAGCTAGAGAAATAATAAATCCTTCCAACCTTAGGTAGACTACAAATATACCTCTCTCATGCAACTAGCATCCCTAAGCTAGACTCCAGGGCATAAGGGGACTACTCCAAGGGCCAAAAGGCATCAATTATGTCATAATTATTTTATGACGAGCAAAGCTTCCATCTTGTGTTTTGTCCTCTCCCCTATGGGTACAAGGTGAAATCATTAAGTCAAACTCCCACTAGCAGCTTGTCTATTTTTTCCAATATATATATTTGAAACCAAAAACAGCGTCTAACTAAGTTTCCGTTCAAATTTAGGAACACATATGCATATTGATCATAACTATTATCCTATTGTTGATGGTGCTAGACCTGCCAACATTTAGGGGATCTCCTTGTTATAGACATTTTTGGGCACTTCAACCCCAATCGTAAATGTCCATAAACTGAGGGCTCTTAAGTCCCTAAAAGGGTTACTTCACTGCCTAAAGGAACAAGGTCAACTGATTACATCATCTCCCAGAAGTTCTCCACTGAAAACTGGACCATACTGAAAGCTCCATGCAGAGGGTGAGATGCATATCACCTTCCCAATGTACAGGGTGTGATGCATACTGTTTTGCTCCTCTATAGGGTGCGATGGTCAGGAATGGACAAATGGCACGGACCAAAATGCGAGGTGGAAGATCATGAAATCTTCCAGAAGCAACTCCTTTGACACTTGCCACTCCATTTTCGACCTGGGATGAGTAAGAGATCTTCATTCTGCAAGTGGAAGCAGGAACTATCAGAGAGAAGACACTAATCAAGATCCCAAAAGATGACTCACCTCTCTATAATCATCTATATATGGATCCCTCATCATAGAGATCCAGAGGCTGGAATTTTATAATCTATAGATAAGTGTTGTTGGTATTCTGGTGTACATTCACAGTGTTGGGTGATTTTTCTTTGCTTGAGGTGAAAGAAGGGCTTCTTAGCTGGGGGATGACGATGGGTCAGAGCTTCTCATGGTTGTAATCCTCTTGCTACTTTTATCTAAATAAAGCTATTCTTGTTTCCTTCCATATCCTGGTGTACTTGTTTATATATGCTTGTATATGGTTAATGTACATCTGATCCTGCATTATTTATGAATTTAGATCCTTGTTT
>APFE030330466.1:2539-22236 GCA_000404065.3 Pinus taeda
ATGTGTGAATGCTCTTGATGTTTTATTGTTATTGATGCTGCTATATTGATGATCAACGTAGAGGACCTTATGTATTGTTTATGTTTTCCGCAATAGTACATGATCAGGATAATCTCCATTGAATATGTGTTAAATTATTCAAAATTTCTACAGAAAATGCAATGGAAGATATAAATGAGTGAGCAGAATTAAAAAGGAGAAGCTTTCTTTTCTGCAACGCACAGCAGTGCTGAAACTCTAATTTTTTCTGAGATAGTGAAATTAGTTTCTGGAACTGAAGCGTTCCTATTGTAATCCCTCTGAGTAGAGGAAGACTATTTTGTAACAGTTTTTTTTGTTGTTGTTATGATTAAGATCCTGAAACAAATAATAGAGCGTTGTTCTCTGTGAAATTTATTTTGTGTTTGAAATGAACAGAAATTTCCAACAATAGTATCACAGGAGTGTGAGTGCCGATGACTGGGCGATCCTAAAGTAGTCATATCCTTAGTTGTCTCTTGAGTAGTTCTCTCGGATAATTCTGCGCGTACCCTTAGTGGCTTAGTTAACACTGAGCTTGAGGTCGTAGGTCCACTGAGCCCTCATTGTTTTGGCTTAACAATTAAGTTAAAGGTTTAATTAATTTCAAGAGAGGTTAAAAATGCCTTTGCCAGTGCTTCTCACACTACCGTATAATTCTCGTCGCTCAGTGCTTGCGACATTGTTATATATAATATTATATAGATCGTATAGTATAATATAATATATATATACTATATATATATTATATATATATATATAACTATATATATATATATTATATACCTAATTAATATATATCTGTGTGTGTGTGTGTGTGTGTGTGTGTGTTTTGCTGCATACATGCCTTTGAAGACCACATCACAGTCTTAAGATTAGTTAACAAAATCTCATTCTTTGCACATTACAACGGTAAATAATGTATATTTCAAGCAATCAATGTAAATTGATTTTAACCGTTCATACATATACAAATTCAATGAATAGCACAAATTACAACTCCATGTATTTAATCCATAGCACAAAAACAAGGACTCTCTACCTAACCTTACACAACTGTAAAGAAGCTTATTTCCACCTGTCACCCTCGAGCCAGATTCGAAGGACTGAGGGGCTTCCTTAAGGGATCAAAATACCAACAGCCAGCTGAAACCTAGAGGACCTTCTTTGTCCACCCACCAACGACTCAACATATCAACGGTGTACAGGGAGTCCAAACACTTCCTCTCCACCCAAGAGCACATAGGAAATCTAGATACCAACTGCCTCCACCCAAGATTGTCAAGGGAAGCTAGAAAGGCAAGCCTCCACCCTAAATACAATGGTTCTACTTAGTCTCAGGAATCTAAAACCAATTGTAAAATCACAGCAAGAAAGGATTCAGAGGTTCTCCCTTGAGGAATCTATGGACACAATTCTCCACCCACACCATCCAGGGAATCGAGATATAGACCAGCTCAACCCTCTGCCTTTACAAGGACTCAAGAGGTATTGTTCCTCACCATGGAAATACCATCTTGATGCAAGTAGTGCCAACCAAAAAACCATTGTCTTCTCTTCTCTTTTGAATTTTTTCTTCTTTTCTCTAATGTTGAATGTTGATCCTCCTTTATCTCTTCAATGATTGAGTGAGTTTTTCTGTAAGTGTTCTGAATGACATTGATGTTGATTTAGGATAGCATCTGATGTGTTTTAAGCCTCAAATTTTGCAAGGAGGCTTGGGCACATGTATTCCAAAAAACCCATAAAGCGTTTTGAGAATTCCACCTAGAGACAATTTTATTAAAATATTTAATATTTTTCATGGGACGCTAAGTTTAACCTTAGGAAATTCAAATTATTAATGGGTATAATCTAATTGTGGGTGTAACTTCTATAAGAAGATAAGGATCAAGCTAAAATGATCTTAGCCATTGATTAGCTTATAATCTGGGTTGTTGAATGTCAATGAGAAGATTATTTAAGGAAGCTCAAAGGTCATTTGGAAAACACACCTAAAGATCAAGAGATCGAATTTCTGAAGTGAGAAGTTCTCACGAAGAGATTCTGATCGACTAGATTTCTTGCAGTTGAGGAGAAAGGATAGTTGGGTTGGAGTATCTTCTCCAGAACCTGGGATATGCAAAAAAGAGAGGCAGAGAGACACCAAAGGGGTTAACGATGAGCCAAAAGGGCCCACATAGAGGTAGTTCAGACACCCACGTAGAAGTCTGAGTTTTGCGGAGGACCTAACATTTTGGAGCCAAAAGGACTGGAAATTGCTCCAGGAGGCAAGACGTTTCCTAGTTGACCTGACGCAAAGCCTCAGAGAGCTCCACGCAGACCCACACAATTACTACACAAGGGCAACATAGTTGCAGTCGGGGATAGTTGATTCAACTACTAGAAAAACCAGGGTTTTCCATGTAGAGTGAGGTAATCTCACAATTCTTCTCTCCCAGTTGCATTTCTATGTAATTCGATTATCAAGACAGCATCTAGAGTTGTATTCAGAAAATACTGCTTAATAGTATATAACCCTCAATGATCTTGCATCGGTTTTCCTACATTGGGTTTTTTAGGGACATTTGTCCAAAAGTAACGGTGCCATTTTTGTTGTATTTTCTTTCTTGCTCAGTTTCTTGTTTCTGCATATAATTTCATTAAGTGAAGGTTGTAGTGTATGTATTATGATATTTTCCATAGGAAACTACAAGTAATTTGTTCAAAGGAATTTAACAAATAGGAGTAATATCATCAGTTGTTGCAGTAGTGATTTTGGTGTAAGAGTTTTCACAAGAAATTGCAAATAACTTATTCATGTAAATCTAGCAGGTAAGAAAAATATCATTAGTTGTTGCAGTAGGGGTTTTGGTTTAGGAATTTTCACATGGTATTAGAGCTACATGTGAAGCAAGAAGAGAAGAATCGGTAGATCCAGCTCTCAGCAAAAGAAAGGAGTTCGAAAAAGCGGCAGGAGGTAGTATTTCGAAACTCCAAAGGGTTTCCGTAGTTGTTAGCCAGAGGGTTAAAAATTTGACACAATCTCTCTCCAAGTGAGTCGATGGAGAGAATAACTCTTAATTTGAATTTTTGTCGAGGAAAAGGGATCAATGTAGAAGCCTCAACATCAGGAGAGCTGGTGGGATATAGATTTTTCTGCAGGCAGTTTGCTAGGTAGAGAATCCTCAGAAGAACTATTGAGGGAATTTCTTCCTTAGAGAATTCCTAGCCAAGGAATTTGAATTCTCTAGAGTTGGGCAGAAGCAAGCGGAAACAATTTTACTAGTTCCAACAACGAGTATGTAGGCTAGCCTAGAAGTAGCACAAAGGAGAGAGGAGGTCATTTGGCTTTCAATTTCTTTTGGTAGAAATGGAAACCAGTGGCTTGAGGGAGCGGGAAAGGTTGGATGAAGCATCCAACTATGTCATCCTGAAGGCTAGAATGTCATTGCTTCTAGAAGAGCATGCCCTTAAGGAATATGTTGATAGTGTGGTGGTTGTACCTATAGACGCAGATCCATTGAAAAAGTATATATCAAAAATAGTGAAGGCCAAGAGGATGATCCTTGATGTAGTAAAGGATCACATAGTGTGTCATGTTGCTAGCAGAGGAACCGCTAAGAAGATGTGGGATGCCTTGTGTACGTTATATCAGGGATCTTAAGGGAAATGGAAGATGTACTTGGAGTAGAAGTTGAGATCTCCTCACATGTAGAAGGCAAAGTGAGTGGATCCATTCCTCACAAAGCTAAAGGAAACCCATGATGAGTTGTCTATTGCGGGGCATACACCTGAGGGTTCAGAGTTAGTTAGGCTAACCCTCAATTCTATCTTAGATGAGTGGCAAGTCTTTGTCCATAGTATCCTTGGCAGAGTAGCATTGTTGAATTGGGGTGAGATGTGGACAACTCTAAAATAAGAAGAGATAAGGAGAGACTTAGTCAAGGTTAAGCTTGACGAAGAAACAACAGTAATGGGTCGAGGCCCAACGAGGAGGAGGAGGATAATGCAACCCTTGCATCGAAGAGGAAATAGGAGCAACGAAGACGTAAGAAGGACGTCATGAAGATAAAGTGCTTCAAGTGTGCTGAGATGGGTCACTACGCTACATAGTGTCTTCTCAAGAAGAAGGACAAGGGTGAGAAGCACGATCCCAAGGTTGTGCCCGTGAAGATTGAAGAGGAGGATTTTGCTGTGATAGCCGAGATACCTCCAGGAATGCAATGGGATGATTTAAAACTGTAGTTTGAAAGAGCTACCTATGGGAAGGATCCTAGTGGAGTCCACCTCTTGCATTAATAAATTGCTGCAGGAGCCCAATTTTGCAGTGGCGGGATGGATTAGTGTCGCATGGTACTGAAGAGATTTGGGGAGATAGTTGTAGTGGCTAGGAACGCAAGAGACTGAACAATGTAGAGAAAAGTTAGTAGCAGTGCAGATGGCATGGAGCAGACGTCAACAACAGCACAGTAGATTCAGAGGGTCAACGCAGAGACTAGCAGCAGTGAGGTTTTAGAGTTCACATGGTATCATACTAAACATAGTTACTTCAGTAATTTTGGATGTTTTTCTGTTGCTAATAGGAGCAACAGTCTACAGTGCAGTGGCAGTGCTAGCAATAGCTCAAATGTAACACTTGAGATTGAGCTGTAGTACGAATGCAATGGTGACAATGGTAGTGTTAGAAGTAGTATAGTTATAGAAAATGTGCAGTGGTTGGTGGGCAACATGTCAGACATCAACAACACTGAGGACGATGCTTTAGGGTCAAAGCAGTGTGAAATAGCATATACTGCTAGAGCACATTCCTCGCTAAGATGGAGTGTTGATTTTGGGTAGCTCCGTATGTGCTCTGGGCCTCAAATTTTGCAGGGAGGATTAGGCACATGTATTTCACAGAGCCCAGAAAGAGTTTTGGGAAACGCCACCTGGAGACAATTTTATTAAAATAATTAATATTTTTTAATGGGACCTTAAGCCTATACTTAGGAAATTAAAAATATTAATGGGTATTAATCTAATTATGGGTGTAACTTCTAGAAGAAGACAAGGATCAAGTTAAAATGATCTTATCCATTGATTAGATTTTAATATGTGGTGTTGAATGTTAACAAGAAGATGATTTAAGGAAGCTCAAGGGTCATTTGGAAAACACACCCAGAGATCAAGAGAAGAAATTTCTAAAGTGAGAAGCTACGAGGAGGAAATTTTGATAAAGTTGATTTCTTGTAGTTGAGGGTCAAGGATAGTTGGGTTGGAGTACTTTCCTAGATCCCAGGATATGCAGCAAAGAGAGGGAGAGAGACACTAGAGGGGTTGACGTTGAGACAAAAGGGCTCACTTAGAGCTTTACACTAAGCCAGAAGGGCTCATGCAGAGGCAACTAAGTCAGCTACACAGAAGTCCAAATTTTGTAGAGTAGATGACATTTCTCAGTTGGGAGGATTGGAAAATGCTCCATAAGGAAAGATGTTTCCCAGTTGAGCTGACGCAGAGCCTTAGAGAGCTCCATAAAGGCCCATGCAGTTTATGCATAGGGGCAGCGTAGTTGTTATCGGGGATAATTGATTCAACTGTGGGAACTGCCGAGATTTGCTAGGTAGAGTGAGGTAATCTCACAATTCTTCTCTGCTAGTTAAATTTCTTTGTAATTGGATTGTTGGGAGGGCATCCAGTTTTGTATTCAGAAACTACTACTTAATAATATAAAACCCTTAGAGCTTCTGCACTGATTTTCTCACATTGGGTTTTTCTGGGGACATTTGTTGAGAAACAATGGTGTCAGTTATGTTGTATTTTCTTTCTTGCTCAGTCTCATGTTTCTGCATATAATTTAATTAAGTGAAGGCTATAGTGTATGTATTATGATATTTTCCATAGGAAATTGCAAGTAACTTGTTTAAAGGAATTTAACAAATAGGAGCAATATCATTACTTGTTGTAGTAGGGATTCTTGTTTAGGAATTTTCATAGGAAACTACAAATAACTGGTTTATGTAAATCTAACAAGTAGGAGAAATATCATTAGTTGTTGTATTAAGGATTTCAGTTTAGGAATTTTCGCAATTGAATTCATCTTTATCCTTCTTTTGCGTAGTGTTTTCCTGTCACTATCCTAACTAACAACATAATCATCTTCATTAATTTTTGTCCTCCCTTCCTTGTGAGTGTTCTCTAAGGCAACATAGTCTGTCTACTCTTGCAGTCCCATTAACTTCAGCAAATCAATCCATTAAAACGGACCAAACATCTTCAAGAAACCATTCCATTAAAACACACCAAACATCATTTAATGTATCTCAAAATAATTTCAGATTTCCTACACAAGGAAACCTTAAGTGTCCCAAGCCAGCAAACTCCTCAACTCCAAAATCAGTGTCCCTTGACTCATCCCATTTCTTTCAATTTTCCTTATAAAGATATTTACATTGCATTTTCTTAAGGGAACCTGGATTGGGGTTGTCACACTTAGTAACACTAGGGGAACAAAAATAAATACTTCAACTCTATCACTTTGCATTGACAGTTTAAAACCATCTTGGGTCAGATGCTAAAAGAAAAATAGATAGAACAAACTAACATATTTGTAGCTCTAGAGGACATCAAGCATGCTTAGCAAAATAAATGCTATTAGTTGGAGTGTTTGGATGCCTAATTAGTTCACGTAGAAATACCTCTTTAGTATGAGGAGAAACACATATTCCCTCGAATCCAATTCTAAAAGTCTTGATTTTATGACTCCCTCCGAATAATACATTTTCTATGTTTCCTTATATTAGTTTTTTTAATATATTTGTTTCAGACGAGACATCTTACTTATAAAGGATGTTAATCTTATATTTATACCTTAATTTCAAGCAAGTGATATTTTCAAATAGCAGATTGACATCACCTACACCACCCATAATTCCACTATAAATCCCTATGGAATGAAATTTTTTGCATTTCATATTTTGATTTTTCAAACCATACAAATTTAATTATAAAAAGATTTATGACTCAATAGAATTTAAAATTAATTTGGGTTCCCTAAGTTTACAATATCATCAATTTTTACGAATATTGAAAATTCTTTTAACATTTTCATTTAACCAAATTTCCTAGAGAGTTATTACAAGTTTATATACCCATCTTATACTAAGGTATTTTTCTCAAAGTGTCTTTTTATTTCTGTAATGAATCCACGGTTAAAAAAAAAAAATTAAAAAACTTTACCCCGCTTATGTGTACTATAGCATGCCACCTAAACGTAAGGTTCACAATTACAATTAACATGGAAAATATATTGTCTTATGTAAGCAATTAAATGATATTTCCGAGGTGGTAGAGTATTAACTCCTGGGTTAATGTTGATTGTTCTAGTTTCATACACTTGGCTATGGCAATTACTTCTGACAGCTCTGTCATGTGATGGAGGCAGAGTTTTGGTACACTTTACTCTTATGCCCTCGGGCGCCTCCCGCATTGGTGGTGGATGGAGGAAATGCTAATCCGAGCGGAGCTATTTTGTTGTTTACCTTTCTCGATGAGATATTTTCATCGATGGTTCCAGATATTGTCTCCTTTTGACTTTGATGCAGTTCCATTCTTGCTCAGGCACCGAGCACAGACCCCGGCTTCTCTCGTTGATGTATGTTTGGTTTCTCATGCCTGCAGCTAGTTCGAGGTGGATTGGACTATGTCTTTTCTAGCTACTTTCTTGCGGTAATGTTTATTGTGTTGTCTAAAGGATTTTTATCATTTTCCTATGCTCTGCACTGTTTTCTATTGTGTAATGAGTAATCTGAAGCTCCTGACCTGATTTCGACATGTTTTTGTTTACTGGGTTGAGGCATGAGGGTCTCTTCCCTCAGCACAATGCGCGCAGGTGCAGGTGAGGCTGCCTGGCTTCGGTTCTTGCTCCCTCAAGCTGTGGTGAATCAGGTGAGTTCATCCCCACACAATACCACATGCTATACTTTTAACACAGGTGTTCTATTATGGAAATGATGAATTTATTGCACAGGGTGTAGGTTTTGTTTCTGCTTTACTTTCCCTGTGTTTATTGGCGGATGGATTTGGCCCTCTGGCCCAGACCCCCTTACGGTATCTTTCTCTTGGTTACTGTTCAGGGGTTTTAGCAGGGTTTAAGCCGACGGATATATCACCCAACGCAAGGATGTGGGTTATGAACTGATAAATTTGCTTTTCCTTTGATAATTTTACCGGGCCTTTGAACTCGCAGATGCGTGTGTTATGTAATTTTAATTCTACAATTGTCAGATCACGCGGGCTATATCCCAGAACGGTTACATTACTTTACTACAATTTTTCCCAAGCTATCTATTTCATCTGTGTGCTTTATAATTATTCTTCTATGGAAAGTCGAGGTCCTTACGACCCGAGCTCGACTGAGATGGAGGGGTGTGCACTTCCCCTATGGCACCTGACTGCATAGATAATTGTTTTTTTTTTGTACCCGCCCTTGCTAGGGTTTAAGAACTGTGGGAAAATACTTTGAATCATTACAGTATTTTTGTAGACCTGGTGGAATATAGATACAGATTGCAACTTATGAGTTTACTTGTTTCGTTCATATTGCTTTTACATTGTATGTTTGCTTACCTTATGACATTTACTATGTTATGCTTCCAATTGCAAGAGTTGGGAAAGGGCTATTCGTCAGATTTTCTTGCTATAGTTTCTTTTTGTTTGCACGAGTCATAGAAATCCTATGTGAACTCGTTCTGGTTCCTCACTTATATAAATTCTCTGTTTATTTATTCCTTTGGGGAGCATCGATTTCCGTCTGTTTGCCAGCTATATTACATGTATGCATTTGAAACTATAGTACTAGCTTACGGATTCTTTATTCTTCATGATGTTAAAAGGTTACACTAGTCCTGAGGCTGGCATACCCTAGCGTATCCGGCTTTATACCTCAGGGTCTTTCTTGAGACAGATTATAGTTTGATTCTGCCAGTGATTATATTACATGTTTCTTGCTTTTGTATGTTTGGGACTTATATAGGATCTAGACAGGGAATAGTTAACAGTCACACTCTCTGTTAAATTATGAAATGCATAATTGTTTTATTGCACATGCATTTTATTTCCGAGAACCCTGCAATTACAATAAGTCTCTGTATTGACGGTGTTCCATTTTCCGTAATTCCTTGAGAGGGTTCGATCACATTTGACTCCCAAGACTACATGCATTTAAAAAAAAAAAAAAAAAATGAAAAGAACGGGATAAGAAAGACAGATATAAAACTATGCCCTCTCGATTACTTCCTAGCACAGTTTTTTTTTTTTTTTTGTACGATAATGCTTTCACAATATTCATAATGTAACAGGAAAGGAAATACTAAGATTAACCTTACAAAATTACTAATTAATATCAGTCTAGAGATTGGCCTCATACCTGAAGTTCTTTTGTTTGCTCTTGGTTGAAATGTCATCTTCTAGCAATCTCCTGGAAGACACGGTGTCTCGAGTTTCTTTTGATCAATTATAGTTTTCTAACAGTCACCTGAATCTGGGTCTGTCATTTGTCAAACCGCTCGACCACGAGATTCATCCTACAGGACCAAAATCTCCCCCCGTGCTGCTTGCCAGACCTCAATCTCTGCAAGTTGCTCATACAGTGAGCAGGGCTATCTGGTCATCACCAGACATAGCCTCCTCCTTTTCCTTGGAGTTTTTTTTTTTCTTTGTTCTCTTCTGCCTATCCTTACAGCACAGATTCTTGCCTCCTCCCCTCCTTTTCTCTGGAAGCCTTCCAGTTAGGGGAGGTAGTTTGATTGTAGTTCCAAAAACTGTCTTTTCCC
Source organism: Pinus taeda (assembly GCA_000404065.3). Lineage (NCBI taxonomy): Eukaryota > Viridiplantae > Streptophyta > Pinopsida > Pinales > Pinaceae > Pinus > Pinus taeda. The sequence goes on from APFE030330466.1 coordinate 12,349, forward strand.
AACTTCCTCCTCAGAAGTTGCGAGCATTTCAAGAAACATTTCTTACATATATATATATAATATATATATATAAAGAAAACACATAATAATAAGAATACTATTAATTTTTCAAACAGTTAATAGTATCATATTTAGTTCTGTCTTTTACCACAGTGAAAAATCAAATATTTACATTTTCCCAGGACATCACATCTCCCACTCTTGAGATTGGACATCGTCCCAATGTCTGATGTTCATAAACAACTCTAGGTAAGCCTTTTTCATGAGCTCTTCATCTTCCCAAGTGGCCTCATCAGGCCCAAAGTGCTACCACTGCACTTTAACTTGGGTAATAGCTCGCTTCCGTAGTTGTACTTCTCTCCGGTCGAGGATGCTCAACAGCTCGACCAAGACTTCTCCTTCCAGTTCGACCTGCAACAAGCAATATTCCAAATCAGTCTCTTTTAAAGTAAACTTTTAGACTAGTCTACTAGAAATAATCCTCACCTGTATATCCTACCATCTGACCACATGTTTAGGATCATAAACATATTTTTTTAACACAAAGACATGGAAGACATTGTGGACTTAGATGTGACTTGGCAGGGTGAGCTGGTAAGACACTAGCCCAATTCTTGCCAAGACTTGGAATGGTCCACAATCTCGGGGTGCCAACTTGGCACACCCGCTCCATTGCAATGTACTCCTCCTTGCTTGGATCCTCACATAAAAATGGTCACCGACTTGATATTATTTAACCCTCCTCTTCTGGTCAATGAAGCTCTTTTCCCTATCCTAAGTAGATTTTAAATTAGAGCATACCCTTTTCACCATTTCCTCCATTTCCTTAAGCATTTTTGGCCCTAACCTTAATTTGTCTTCAAGTTCACCCTAAATTGAGGGTGTGCAACATTTCCGCCTATACGGAACCTCAAAGGGACTCAATTGTAACAAGGTATGATACTTGTTGTTGTATGCAAATTCAACCAAGTGCAAATACTCCTCCCACTGCATTGGTTGTTGCATTACATATGCTCTTAACATGTCTTCTACCACCTGACTCACCCGCTCTATTTGTCCGTCAGTCTGGGGGTGATACGTGGTGGGCTCCAGTATTGCAGCAATAATGTTGCAACTCCTGGGGCTCCCTTCTTTACTTTTATCAACTCGGTAGTTCGTAACAAACTTGGAAGCGACAGTGCTGTATGCACAAGTACTAGCTCTTGCCGCAGCTGTCACTTGGTCAGCTGGCACAAGTCCGCTTGGGGATCAAGCCAACTTCTATGAGATCTGAGAAGAAACTTGTTAACTGATGGATGGAAGCTAACTCAAAGGAAACTAATATGCTTGCGAAAAGAAACTGAAAAGCTGAAAGAAAGCGCAAACCCTAGCAAAACCTAATCTGACGAGCTAGTCCTACTGATGCGAGAAAGAGGATGCAAGCTACTGAGAGAGATGCCATTACTTCTAGGGAGTTAAAATGCATGTGTGTAAACTACTCCTATCTGAATAAAACATCTTTTTGTATTTTTGAATAAGTTGTCAGAATTACCATGCATAGGCTTTCACTGTTCTTGACTGTGCAGAGGTGGATCGGTGAGAGAAAATACTTGGAAGAGGTCAGGAAGGTTTAGAGAGGGCCTAAGGGGTCCCTAACACCCTTCCAGAGAGTTTCACAGAGTTTGGCTATCAAAAAACCTCATTTGTGAGCTTCTGCGAGAAGTCTACATGGGTTCTACAAGATGTTCTGGAATTTCTACAAGATGTTTTGGAATTTCTATAGGATGTTTAGAAATGGGATTTTGGAGGATGGATGGGTGAATAAAGATGAAGGAGTGGGTATGGAGGTAGGATAGGGGTTTGAGGTGATCCAGGGACTGGTGGATGGAGTTGAGAGAAGATGTAGATGGCTGAATTTGTTTAAAGAGGGTTGAAGCAATGTTTGCACAAAAAGGTAGGGTTGTGTGGACAAAATGACAAACGTGAGGCAAGGAACCAAGTTACGGGATGGAACAGATGGGTCTAATGAAGTTTGGGTGGATGAAGAAGTCGCACAGGTGCTCTGCAATTTATATTTCCAACTGAACCAATAAAGACTTGCAAGAAATAAAAGACCTAGTTATGCCAACCTAATCTGATCTAGGTAACAGTAAAGCGAATGAACAGAAGATTTATTTGTAAGGAAACCGTGTATATTAACTATGCAACGAAGCATTCAAAGATCTAAACATGTAACCAACTTCTGCAAACGAAAATCGTACACTAGTGATTGCATGGAAAAGCAAAAATAGTGTTTTTGTTTGGGACAGCAAGGTCACTTTGATCCCAGTCCCTGATCTGATGAGGGAGAGGTGAAATCAGAGGTGCTCGTTGGCCTTTTTCTGAAGCTTTTTCCCTGTTGATATCCTACCAACTTAATTTGAACATCAAAAGCCTTTCTAACCATCAACAGTGACCTAGTTAATCAGCACAATTTAATATACCTAACAGAAATGATTTTGCAAATGCATAAAGGAGAAATAACGATACATAAAGGAGGCCTTGGCTCTCAGTTTGGGCCCAACCCTAAGAGCTACAACTCCTATAAAGAACTCAGAGCTGATGCCAAATAGAATTGCTTGTCATTATCAAAAAATAGTCATCACCAAAAAGTTATACCACAGTGGCTACAAGAAAATGAGCTGAAAGTGACAGCACTATAGTGCAAAAAATACAACAGTTCCTGAAAGTAAACTACGAAGGCTGAGGCCTTCTTATTTATACATTACGAGGGGCCTAGCAGGCCTCCTAAATTCAAGGGAATCGGCTATCCCAACTGCTATTAGACAGTCACTCCTCCCAAATCTGCTTGGATGCCTTTAGGATCTGTTTTGGTGGCCTGTAAGCTCGGAGTTGAGGGTGGAGATCCTGAGGAAGGGCAATTTAATGTCAGAGACAACCGCCCTACGAATCCTCACCTCAAGCTTGGCTGTCACCTAGCCCATGATTGCTTGGTCTTGCTCCAACATTTGTCCAAAAAGACCTGAAATAACCACGGATTAGCCTCCTCGGTAGAGTGACCACCCTTATTTGTTCAAATAACATAAACATACTAAAAAACATGCATAATCTATGAAGAATGGAGGATTGAACAAGGACAATTAGGAAAAATGATCCCAATAAGTTACCCAATTCGGGGCTCATCAATACGTTGTACTGAAGTTTAGCTGTGTCCCCAATTCTACAAATAATGTCTTCCAAAAGGTCGACGTGAATTTCACATCATGATCTGAAATTATCATCTTTGGGAGTCCATGAAATTTAAACACATTCTGTATGGAAATATGGGCAATCTGTACAACTCTATAGGTGGATTTCACAGGTATAAAATGTGCTGCTTTAATCAACATGTCTACCACCACCATAATAGAATCGTTATTCTTCTTTGTCTTAGGCAACCCTGTTATAAAATCCATAGAAATGGTTTCCCACTTCCATTCTGGAATGGGAAAGGGTTGTAATAGCCCCGCTCGATGCTGATGCTCTGCCTTAATTTGTTGGGACTCCAAACACCGTGCTAAATACTTGGTCACATTCTTCTTCATACTCGGCCAATAGTACTCTTTTCAAAGCATAGTGATCATTTTCTGATACCCTGGGTGTCCAGCATAGTGACTGATGTGAAATTCATCCAAAATCAGATTTTTAACACTGCTTTGATTAGGTACATATAGCCTCTTTTTGTAAAACAACATTCCAGCATCATCTACCTCATAGCCTTGCCGGTTCCCCTCACTGGTAGACTAGTATACTTGCTATTTTATTTGTTGGTATACAGTATCTTGTTCTGCTACCTTTTTTATCGTTTCCTCGAAGGGGCTTTTCCATTCGCTAAAGGAAATTTCATACAAACATTGTAACTTCTGACTTAAAGCGTCTGCCACCTGATTTTCTTTCCCCTTCAAGTATCTGATATCACAGTCAAAACCACTTAGGAAATCTACCCACCGTGCTTGCCTCACGTTTAAAGTGTGCTGACTAAAATAATTGGTCAGACTCTGGTGGTCTGTCAGTAATAAAAATTTCCTTCCCATGAGATAATGTCACCACATCTTCAAGGCGTGTATGACGGCTGCCAGCTCTAAGTCATAGGCAGAATATTTCTGCTCATGCTCTTTTAGTTTCCTTGACTCGTAAGCAATCACTTTCCCTTCTTGCATCAACACGCCTCGCACACTTTCCTTGCTTGTGTCAGTGCACACCACATAGTCCTTATTAGGTTCAGCTATGCTCAAAATGGGTGTTGTGGTGAGCAGATGCTTAAGCTGCTCAAAGCTTCTTTGACATTCCGGGGTCCATTTGAATGCTCTTCCCTTTTTCTGTAAAGAAGTGATGGGGTATGCCACTCTTGAGAAGCCTTCCAAAAATCGTATATAATAACCGGCTAACCCCATAAAGGACCTGATCTGTATTACATATTTTGGTATGGGCCACTCCGTTATGGTTCTTATCTTTTCAAGGTCCACCGTGATCCCTTCCCTTGTGATTATATGGCCCAGATACTGTATTTCTTCCTCGAAGAAGTCACACTTGCGAAACTTAGCATATAACTAGTGTTCTTGGAGGGTTTGTAGCACCAATCTGAGGTGCTCCTTGTGCTCTTCCATAGTGCGGGAGTATATCAATATATCATCGATAAATATCAATAGAAATCTATCCAAATATCGATGAAATATGTTGTTCATCAAGCACATGAAAGTTGCAGGGGCATTACTTAACCCAAAGGGTAGCACCACAAAATCATAATGCCCGTACCTTGTTCTAAAAGTTGTTTTAGCTATGTTTTCCTCCTTAATCCTGATTTGGTGGTGACCTGATTGCAAATCGATCTTGGAGAATACTGTTGCACCCTTCACTTGATTGAAAAGTTCATCAATTCGAGGTAGAGGATACTTGTTTTTTATTGTCAGCTTATTCCGCTGACGATAATCTATACACATGCAAAGGGTCCCATCTTTTTTCTTAACGAATAATACTAGGGCTCCCCACGTGGACACACTGGGGTGATTATAGTTTTTATCTAATAGTTCCTATAACTGCATTTTTAACTCTGTCAACTCTCGTACACTCATTCTATAGGGCGCTCGCGATATCGGTGCTACCCCTGGTACCAATTCAATGGTAAAGTCTATATCCCTCTTAGGCGCTAGTCCAGGAATGTCTTCTGGGAACACATCCACAAATTCTTGTATCACAGGGATGTTATCCAACGTGGTTGTTTTATCCTTCGAGTCGGCATAGCCCACTTGGATGACATAAATTTGACACCCCTTCTTGATGCATTTGGCTAACTGAGATGCAGTTATTGGCCGAACATGTACTGGCCGCTTCATTCCTTGCATCTCTTGCCTAGCTCCAAGTTCATCCCTATAATAAATAGTCTTTGTCTTGCAATTGACCAATGACCAGTGCTTTTCTAACCAGTCCATACTGATTAGAACATCATATGAACCAAGGGGGACTACATTTAAATCTGCCATTACTGTCTACCCTGCAATTGTTAAAGAGCAGTTATTGACCTTTTCCAGCACTCGCCTCTTGGCCCCTGTAGCCAGTTGTACTAGCCATGGATTCTTGAATTTAACAGGTTGCAGTTTACAATGTTCTACTACCTTAGGACTAATATAGCTTAATGTGGCTACAGGGTCAATTAAAACAGCTACAGTAAGGTCTGAAATTTTACCTTCAAATTCCACCATGGTCGGCTGGTACTCTGCCTAACGATTGTCCAGGGCTGCATTAATCCTCGGTATGCTATGTCCTACATTGCTGACTGTCGATGCTTCATGGATTTGGGATAAATGTTTGGTTCCCTTTCGCTGTGGACAGTTTTTGACGTAGTGAGGCCCTCCACAACCCCAACACTGTACTGGGGGTCTTGCTGTCCCTTCGCTGTCCAATATTGCAGGCTGTTCACCGACTCTGGATTCACTGGTTGGCCTGGATTTGAATGAGTTTTTTTGTATAGTCATGTTGTTCTGCCTCTAGCCAATTCCCTTGCTTCCACCACTTTAATTTCCTTTACTGTTTCCAGTTGGCTTATTACCTCTTTTCTCATTCCATATTTTGCCTGGAACTTCTCCTTTCTGTTTACTCCGTTGGTAACAAATTCTAGCTTTCTGGATAGCTTTGTCCATTGTCTTTGGATTGTCAAACTCAATCCTTTCCTACATATACAGGGGTAAACTACTAACAAATCTTTACACCTTAGCTTTTTCTTCTCTAATATAAGGCACATAACGAAGCAAGGAAGTAAAACGGGTGATAAATTTGTCCATGGTCTGCTGCCCCAACTGCAAGTCATGGAATTCCCTTGCCTTTTCATCGTAAAAATGCTTGGTCAGGTATCTTTCTTTGAAGTACCTTTGAAATTTCTCCCAAGTTATGGTCTGTTCACTTATTCCCTTTACGATCTTGACTTTTTTCCACCACAAGGTCGCTTTTCCATGTAGTTGGAAGATGGCAAATCGTGCCTTCAGGTTATGATCGTATTCATACAGCTGGAAGTATTTGTTCATATTTATCAACCATGCCTCAGTTGCTTCCCCATGTTCCTCGTCAAAGTGTGGAGGTTTAATCTTACGAAATTCTCCCTGTAACTCTATCCGTTGCCTCTTTGATGTATGCTATTTAGATGCATTATCAGATCGTTCCTCCCTCTCTTCTGACCCTTCAGGTTCTGTATGATGGTTTTGTTCTTCTGACATTCTCCGTTGTTCTGCACTGGGATTAGCTGGCGGTTGGTTCTGTTTGTCAGAAGGGCTTTTTATAACTATTTCTTGTTCCATTGTTAGTCGTGCATTATCTTCACGTAACCAGGCCATTTCATTTTTTAATTCCTACACTGTTTCCAAAATAGCCTGGTTTGTATTACGAGCCTCCTCCCCGAGCTATACCCATAGCTTGGGATTATTCTCAGGACCAATTGTAGGTCCTTGACCCCCCACAAATTTGTGTGATGCACTATCTGTTCTTCGCATGCTTGTGGTACTCTGTTTCTGTACTTATCATAAGAAAAGTGTCAGGAAACTACAATTCACAAAACAAAAGGGTCAGTGCACTACCTATTCTTCTTAAAATGCTCAACAGAAATGGAATAATTGTATACACTTTGTTTATCTATCAGTTTCTAGTTTTTTTCAATTTTCATCTTTCATCTTTTCCCAAAGGCCACAGTGTTTGTAACCTTGCTCTGATACCACTTGTAATGAATCCATGGTAAAAAAAAAATTAAAAAACTTTACCCCACTTATGTATACTATAGCATGCCACCTAAACGTAAGGTTCAGAATTACGATTAAAATGGAAAATCTCTTGTCCTATGTAAGCAATTAAATGATATTTTTGAGGTGGCAGAGTATTAACTATTGGGTTAATGCTGATTGTTCTAGTTTCATACACCTAGCTATGGAAATTACTCCTGACAGCTCTGTCACGTGATGGAGGTAGAGTTTTGGTACCCTTTACTCTTATGCCCTCGGGCGCCTCCCGCATTGGCGGTGGATGGAGGAAATGCTAATTCGAGCTGAGCTATTTTGTTGTTTACCTTTCTCGATGAGATCTTTTCATCGATGGTTCCAGAGATTGTCTCCTTTCGACTCTGCTGCAGTACCATTCTTGCACAGGAATCGAGCACATACCCCGGCTTCTCTGGTTGATGTATGGTTGTTTTCTCATGCATGTAACTGGTTCGAGGCAGATTGGACTATGTCTTTCCTAGCTGCTTTCTTGCGGTAAGGTTTATTGTGCTGTCTAAAGGATTTTTATCATTTTCCTATGCTCTGCATTGTTTTCTATTGTATAATGAGTAATCTGAAGTTCCTGACCTGCTTTCGACATGTTTTGTTTATTGGGTTGAGGCATGAGGGTCTCTTCCCTTAGCATAATGCACGCAGGTGCGGGTGAGGCTACTTGGTTTCGGTTCTTGCTCCCTCAAGCTGTAGTGAATCAGGTGATTTCATCCCCACACGATACCACATGCTATACTTTTAACACAAACATTCTATTATGGAACTAATGAATTTATTACACAGAGTGTAGGGTTTGTTTCTGCTTTACCTTCCCTGTGTTTATTGGCGGATGGGTTTGGCCCTCTAGCCCAAATCCCATTACAGTATCCTTTTCTTGGTTACTATTCAGGGGTTTTGGCAGGGTTTAAGCCGACAGATCTATCACCCAATGCAAGGATGCGGGCTACGAACTGATAACTTTGCTTTTCCTTTAATAATTTTATTGAGCCTTTGAGCTCGTCGATGCATGTGTTACGTAATTTTAATTCTACAGTTGTCAGATTACGCAAGCTATATCCCGGAACTGTTATGTTTCTTTACTACAGTTTTTCCCAGGCTGTCTATTTCATCTATGTGCTTTATAATTTTTCTTCTATGGAGAGTCGAGGTCCTTACGACCTGAGCTCGGCAGAGATGGAAGGGTGTGCGCTTCCCCTATGGCACCTGACTGCATAGATAATTGTTTTTTTTTGTACACACCCTTGCTAGTGTTTAAGAATTGTGGGAAAATACTTTGAATCATTACAATATTTTTGTAGATCTGGTGGAATATAGATATTGCTTGCAAGTTATGAGTTTACTTGTTTCGTTCATATTACACAGGCATTTTATTTCCGAGAACCCTGCAATTACAATAAGTCTCTGTATTGACGGTGTTCCATTTTCTGTAATTCCTTGAGAGGGTTCACTCACATTTGACTCTTTGGACTACATGCATTTTTAAAAAAAGAAAAGAAAATGAAAAGAACAGGATAAGAAAGACACATATAAAACTCCGCCCTCTTGATTACTTCCTAGCACAGTTTTTTCTTTTTTTTTTGTACGATAATTCTTTCACATTATTCATAATGTAACAGGAAAGGAAATACTAAGATTAACCTTACAAAATTACAAATTAATATCAGTCTAGAGATTAGCCTCATACCTGAAGTTCTTCTGTTTGCTCCTTAAGTCTCTGTATTAACGGTGTTCCATTTTCCGTAATTCCTTGAGAGGGTTCACTCACATTTGACTCCCGAGACTACATGCATTTTTTAAAAAAGAAAAGAAAATGAAAAGAACAGGATAAGAAAGACACATATAAAACTCTGCCCTCTTGATTACTTCCTAGCACAGTTTTTTTTTTTTGTATGATAATTCTTTCACATTATTCATAATGTAACAGGAAAGGAAATACTAAGATTAACCTTACAAAATTACTAATTAATATCAGTCTAGAGATTAGCCTCATACCTGAAGTTCTTTTGTTTGCCCGTTGAAATGTCGTCTTCTGGCAATCTCGTGGAAGAAACAGTGTCTGGAGTTTCTTTTCATCAATTATAGTTTTCTAACAGTCACCCGAATCTGGGTCTATCATCTGTCAAACCGCCCGACCACGAGATTCGTCATGCAGGACCAGAATCTCCTCGGGTGCTACTTGCCAGACCTCATATAGTGAGCAGGGCTATCTAGTCATCACCGGACTTAGCCTCCTCCTTTTCCTTGGAGTTTTTTTTTTCTTTCTTCTCTTCTGTTTATCCTTACAGCACAGACTTTTGCCTCCTCCCCTCCTTTTCTCTGGAAGCCTTCCAGTTATGGGAGGCAGTTTGATTGCAGTTCCAACAATTGTCTTTTGCAACTTTCTCCTCAGAAGTTGCCAGCATTTCAAGAAACATTTCTTATATCTATATCTATATATATCTATATATATATATATATAACACAATAATAATAACAATACTATTAATTTTTCAAACAGTTAACAGTGTCATATTTACTTCTGTCTTTTACCATAGTGAAAAATCAAATATTTACATTTTCCTGGGACATCACAATTTCGCTTGATTTTAGACTTTTGTGATCCATACTGATTTTGATAAAA
>APFE030330474.1:0-12138 GCA_000404065.3 Pinus taeda
AGAGAGCTATACTCATACCTTCTACCATACCTTTACCATGAAGTATTCGAAGGCCCTTCTCTCCAATATGTCCAAGCCTTTGATGCCACAACATGGTCTTCTCTCCAGAGACCACTAGATTTTATGCTCCACTTTCAGGAACTATAGAGTTGTTGCACCCATCAAAAACAATGCTACCTTGCAGCTTGTATAGATTTCCAATCTGAACTCCTCGCATCAATACCAGTGCTCCACAAATCATCTTGCAGGTATCCTTCTCGAACACTATTTTTACACCTGCATCATCCAGCTTGCTTACAGAAATCAGATTTCTGGCCAATGTAGGAATATGCAGAGCACCCAGAAGTGTTCTAACCCTTCCATCTTGCAACTTCAATTTTACTTTTCTACGACCAACGATTCTAGCCTTCCTATCATCCCCTAAGAAGACATCACTACCATCGCATTTCTCATACTCGCAGAACCACTCTCTATGGGGAATGAAGTGAAAGGATGCGCCTAAGTCAATCAACCATGCCTCATTATCTACATGTGTACTTTAAGAAACCAAGTACACATCCCCAACTTCATCTGAGGTGATTTTTTCCTTTGCAGAAGGAGCATCATCAGATCCCTTTCCTTTATCAGGAGCTTTAGATTTACAGTCCCTTTTGTAGTGCCCTTCATTTCTGCATTTCCAGCACACCACCTTTACAGGTTTTCTTGGAGATTTAGATCTCCCACTCGATGACTTATTTTTGTTTCTGTTCTGGCACTATCCTCGTACAGACAGGGCATCACCATTTTGGTTCTCCATATTTTTCTGTCTCATCTCCTCCATCATCAAGGATGAGACTATTGCATTGAACTGCAAGGCAATTGTATTTCTACCTATTGCAATAATCAGACTATCCCATGACTCTAGTAGAGAACACAACAAATTGATGCACTTATCTTCATCTGAAATTTTAATATCAACAGATACTAACTGACTTACGACAGTATTAAATGCGTTCAAATGCTCTGTCACTGAGTCTCCATCTTTCATCATCAGGTTATATAACTTTTTCCACAGGAACAATTTATTCACCAGAGACTTAGATTGGTACAAAGTCCCTAACTTGTCCCACAAAGCCTTCATTGTAACTTCCCCTGATACATTCAACAATACTGAATATGAGGCACACAATCATATTGTGCTTTTTGCCTTCTGATTCAAATTCTTCCATTATTCATCGGACACTCCCATTGGTTTAGTACCCAGATCTACTGTGATCCAATAAACTTTATCCACCAACAAATCCTCCATTTTGAGTTTCCACAACTCAAAACTCTGACCGCTAAATTCCCTGATCTTTATCTTTCCACTGCTCACCATCTTTTTTCACCACCAAAATCGATCTCGCAGATCTCCTACTAAATAGGGTCTACTTGTTATAGACATTTTTGGGCACTGCAACCCCAATCATGAATGTCCATAAACTGAGGGCTCCTAAGTCCCTAAAAGTGTTGCTTCACTGCCTAAAGGAACAAGGTCAGCTAATTACATCATCTCCCAGAAGTTCTCCACTGAAAACTGCTCATAAATGGTCAAAACTGGACCATACTGGAAGCTCAATGCAGAGGGTGCGATGCATATCACCTTCCCAGTGTACAATGTGGAATGCATACTAATTTTCTCCTCTGTAGGGTGCGATGGTTGGGAATGGACAAATGGAAGGGACAAAAATGCGAATTGGAAGATCACAAAATCTTCCAGAAGCTTCCCCTCTGACACTTGCCTCTCTATTTTCGACCAAGGATGAGTAAGAGATCATCATTCTCCAAGTGGAAGCAGGAACTATCATCTATATATGGATCCCTCATCACAAAGATCCGGAGGCTGGAATTTTGTATCTTATAGAGAAGTGTTGTTGGTTTTCTGGTGTACATTCATAGTGTTGGGTGATCTAAGCTTTGCTTAAGGTGAGGAAGGGCTTCTTAGCTGGAGGATGATGCTGGGTCAGAGCACATGGTTGTAATCCTCTTGCTACTTTTCATCTTAATAAATCTATTCTTGTTTCCTTCCATATTATTGTATACCTTTTTATATATGCATGTATATGGTTAATACACATCTGATCCTGTATTATTTATGAATTTAGATCCTTATTTCTTGGATAGTAGTATGTTGTTTTGGTTCCATAGGTTCTTTTGAAGCTGGGCAGAGAATGAATAAGCGACGAAGGTCTATCAAGAAGGAGAGGAAATCAAACACAAGACTCATGTTGGTCTTCTTAGTTCTCCTCTCATCTATTTTTATAAAAGGAAACAAAAGTAGACTTTGATTGTTTGTTTCTAATATAGCCACCCATATTAGTGGGAATAGCAACATCCGAGTGGACACTATTCCCGGATAACACCAGGGATGAGTAAGAGATCATCATTCTCTAAGTGGAAGCAGGAAATATCAAAGAGAGGACACTAATAAAGACCCCAGAAGAATGACTCACCTCCCTACAATCATCTATATATGGATCCCTCATCACAGATATCCAGAGGCTAGAATTTTGTATCTTATAGAGAAGTTTTGTTGGTTTTCTGGTGTAACTTCATAGTGTTGGGTGATCTAAGATTTACTTGAGGTGAATAAGGGCTTTCTTGTTGGAGGATGATGCTGGGTCAGAACATATGGTTGTAATCCTCTTGCTATTTTTCATCTTAATAAAGCTATTCAAAGTTTTCCTCCATATTCTTATATGTTTACTTATATATGCATTTGTATGGTTAACGCACATCTGGTCCTATGTTATTTATGAAGGTAGATCTTTGTTCTTCGATAGTAGTATGTTGCTGTGATTCCACAGGTTCTCTTTAGCTGGGCAGATGAAGAAGAAGTGGCAAAGCTCTATCAGGAAGGAGAGGAATCAAACAAGGAAATCAAGTGCAAGCCTAAGTTTGGTCTCCTTTGTTCCATTATTATCTATTTTCATAAAGGAAAACGAAGGTAGACTTTACTTGTTTGTTTGTAAGATAGCTACCAGTCTTAGTGGGAATAGCAGCATCCGAGTGGACACTATTCCCGGTAACAAAATGGCGAATCTGTTGGGGAGAGACTAGATTGTTTGTTAGCCTATCTTTGTTTCTTTTATAAACTTACAAACAAAGCCTGAAGCCAAGCCAGCTAGCCTTTGAACTGCATTTGTTATACAAATGAAAAGTAGATCAATGCTGCTTCAGTCTATCTCCGGGTTTTGTTTATCAATTAAATAATCGATCTGCAAACAGTCTAATTGCCCTAAGTGGTGGCTCTAGTAACCTCCTTAGATCTACCCCTGTGATTTACATATACTGAACATCACTTACTCAGCCTAAATCTGTGAACTGAATTGCAAATTATGAGTAAAAACTTGTTCAAAGTCTCGCACTGGTACCATCGCACCCTGCCTTCAAGGAAGTCTGTATGCATCGCACTTCCCGAGTGCAGTAGGTGCGTTGCATACTGAATTCACTATGTGACAAGTGCGATGGTCAGGGAAGGTTAACTTTACCTTCAGAATTTGGTTTTTTCCTCACTGTTTTCAGTCCTATTCAGGAGTTTTGCTATCTGTGGTTAGTGTATTTCTGTGAAAACCCCCTTCTCTTACATTATTCTGCCTCCATAGTACAAAGAACTGTAAGTGTTTTTATATATTGTGCACCATTTTCAGTTCTCTTTTGCAAAGAAGTAGCATAGTCGAACTTTCATTTCTTGATCTGAAAGTGTCGTAGCTGTCATTTTCAGTCATAGAAGACAATCCCATTTTTATTGATAATCGATTATATAGTTACTATTGCATATGATTTGAATTAGTATCTTTTAAAGTGTCGAAAAGAAATTTTCATTTTGAAATCGCAAAGTGTCTCTCTTACTTTCACTTCATTTTGAAAAGAAATTTGTTGAGTATTGTCGTTCTGAAAATAATTCAGATTTACACATAGCTTTCTTATTATCATTCATACATTAAGAAGGCTGAAAAACAAATACATGCATTTGCATTTTCATTTTGACTGCTTGGTTTGATTTAGGACAGTGCATTTAGCGTGTGCTTTGTGCTCTTTTCTCAAAGATTATTAACTTTCTTTCCTTAGTAGCTAGGATTTTCATTGTCAAAAGAAGATTAAACGTTTGTTTATCATTTTAGACTGCATTTTAGGAATTGTATACACATCACGTGGTGAACCTGAAAGGAAAATTTTTAAGCAAGATCAACTTAAAATAAATTTAATGAATCTAACAACCCTTTGGAACCTAACGCACAACATCTAGAGGTCTAGGTTAGAGATGTATTTTGGCGTCGTAAAACTTGGTAACTATTGTTTTCATTGTTGGTTGGGTGATTCCTCCACTCTGAGACGGAAAGTGCCAGTACGAACTTGTGTTCCCACGTACCATCGAGTATATATTGGGAGACCACAATAGGTTGTATCCTTTATCCTTAGGAAGCCCTGTCTGCTGCCCTATCGATCGCAATGCACTGAACACAGCATTCCAGAAGACTGATTGCCGTACTGTAAAAAGTATTCTGTAGTTTTGCGATTGGTTTGGTAATCCCCTCTGCCTAGATCTCCAGAGAAGTCCATTTTGCTGCTTTTTAGACTCCTTAAAAGAAAAGTTCCTCTGAGCACTTGTCACTTCAGGGTCAATAAAAATTGAAGGCGACTAGAGTCATCTTTTGTTTTTTCTCGACTCTTTAAAATTGAAAAAACAAGTTGTGTCAAAGCGTCTAAAATTTATTTTAATCGGAATAACATCACAAATTCCCTCGTTGTTCTTTAGGTTGAGAAAATGGAGTCTACCAACAAAGGAATTCCCCTTGGAGGAAATCCTAGCCCCTTCTCCTCTTGGGGAGATGTTGGTGCACCCCATATGGCCACATTGTCACTTCCAGGGTTGACAATTGGTTTGCCTATTTGGCTCTTCTCTACCTCTGTCGTTCAGAATCCCGTAATTCCTCAACAGTCAAGTCAGCAACTAGATGACATTAGAGTTGCCTCCCAACCTTCTACTTCATCTGATTCTTCCTCTCCTCCTTCCTCTTCTCTTGATAAAGCTGATAAAGCTAAAAATCAAGTAACTGAGAAGAAGAAGCAGAAAGAGAAAAAAGAAAAGAAGAAAAAGGAACCAAAATTGAAACGGGGCAACCAAGAATCATCTAGCGAAAATCCTCACACCGCATCGTCTAAACCTAAATCTCCTTGTGTCATTTGCAATGGAGAACACTATCACCGAGATTGTCCCTGCATCCCATGGATCTTAACAGACTGGTCTCCTCGTTTGCACAATCCGATGTCATCAACCTCTGATGATCATGTTGAATGCACACCATGAACCAGTGAAAGTGAAGCACCTAGTTAGAAAAGGAATCCCAGATTTCCTTGTAAATTGTGTGAAGGAAATCACGTTGTCCAGCATTGTCCCTTCCTTGATGAAGCTAAAAGAGTTTTGGATGACTTTCCTGCTCCACCGCTACGGCTCCCTCCTGGATATAAAAAATCTTGCCAAGTCTACCACTGGTTGAAAATCTGGCTGGCCCATCATTGTGGTCGACCGAAGTGTCTATCATTGAAAATGAACCCTCTGAATCCATACCAGACAAAATTCAAAAGGTTGAGACGGCAATTGACCCGGTCTTGCCTTCAGAGTGTTCATCTTCGAATGATACCGTCACTGAAGAGAAAGAGAATGACACCGTTCAAATTCTTTTCCTAAACACAGACTCCAATAAACTTGGGGGCAGTCCACCCGTTCCTTTATCGTAGGAAGGAAGTTCATCAGAGTCATATCCGGCCGTCTATTCGGTCCCACCAGCAAGCAACCTAGTCGTTTCCTTTGATTAGAATCTACTAGGCAGACCCCGTTTACCAGCTAGTGTACCATTCAGAATCATTATACAAGCTTACAGAATGTTCATGGCTGGTACCATCATCGATGAAGGTGCTTATGTGAGTATCCTTTCCTCAACTGCTTGGAAAGTGTTTGGTTCGCCATCGCTTTTGCCTGAAATGAGAATCTGACAAGCTTTGACAAAGAAACCAGTCGACCATTAGGGATCCTTCCAAATGTGCCCATTACTTTGAGAAGGAAAACCGTTCACATCAATGTGATGGTACTTCGAGGACCCTTGGATTATAATCTACTCCTTGGACGCAACTATATTTATCGCATGGGAGCCATCGTCTCCTCACTCTTTAGAGTAATGTGTTTTCCGCACGAAGGCAGAATGGTCAAGCTCGTAGACCAAATGTCATTCCCCAGCTCACACATCGCAAGTAGTCAAATGCCATCCCTAAATGGTCTTTTCACGCAAGGAATGTCTCATCGATCTCCAGTTCGTCCACCTAATGAGCGCGAGTGATTCAAGAGGATGTGACTGAAACTGAGGGGGCATGCACCCTGGTCTATTTTGGCAGGAAAACCTTGGGTATAGAGTGGGTTTCCGCGGGGGATATATGACTAGTCTGACACACCCGTCCTCACAGGAAAATGGGATTAGGCTGGAATAAGATACCTTCGTTAAAGTTATGTGAGTGGCATGCGTCTGCACCACTCACCTTTGTCTATTTCGGTAGACATCGCCAAGGAAGCATTCTGTCTGCTACGCGGGGAACTTTCATGGTAACCTGGGAATTTTTCTCTATACCTGGAAGCATGCAAACCTTTCCACATGCAAGTGAAGAGCGACTATTTATTTTTTTAAATTTGTAGGACCTCTAACCCTTTAAACCCGTAAGGCTGGTCATTTCCTAGCTTGCATAAAGAAAGGATCTGGGGCAAAGCTTCAAAAGATGCAAGCCCCTTCAAAGTGGCATCTTGAATGAGACATCCTTATTTTACGATTGGCGAGCAGTGTTACCGCAGGGTTCAAGCTCGTTAAAAAATAAACCCCCCACGAGCAGTTTTAGCACATAGTTCAAGCTCGTTAAAAAATAAACATAAGTCATGAGAAAATGTTTCCCCCAGAGTTTGAGCTCATTAAAAATTCAACTGGTAAATAACCATTGTGAATGCCTTATCACCAGCTTTTGAGCCTTGGTCATGTTCTCATCATCACCTCCACTCTGGTTTTAGCTGATCATTCACCCCCATATGATTGTTTACCCCTTTGAGGAACATCTGCGAAGAGTGATCTGTTAGCCATCCTTGTGACACTACCGTGATTGGAGAATTCCAAACCTTACCTGGAATCAGCTGCTACCCAAAATCATCACTCGCTCCTTGAAAACGAGTCTCCTTTAAGCTCTTTTCAACTGACTGGTAAAATATGAAAAGATTGTCGAGCGATTGGCCTCTCCGGCTCATTAAAGTCATCGGAAGTGCTATCCCTCCTCTAGATTTTAATATTTTTGGATTTGAGGGATTATTACACAAAAAGATCAAGCGCTTGTCTTGTTCGGCTCATTAAAACTATCGAAAATTCATCTCTTTAGTATTATTTTACACTTTTTCGGACTTAAGGGATTACATGACAAAAAAGAATCTTTGGCCTCTCCTTTCTGTTCCTTTGAGACTCTCTAAAATTGAAAGGGACGAATTTATCTTTGTCGTTAAACTCGTTAAAACTGAATAGCAACAAACTCGTCCAAATGGACGAGAACGAGTTTCATTGTCGTTAGGCTCGCTAAAATATAGCGACAGGTTCGCCCGAAGGGCGGATTATAGAACAAGCATATGTTATCCTCCTCAAGCTTGACAAAAATAGAGAGGTACTGGTCAGCAATGACTGGCGAAAATTGGGAAGAAAACTTGAAAAAGCTTTATTGGTAGCAAGTCGCTCTTGAACATGACACATTCCTTCCGCATCCAAGCCGGGTTGGGTTGTTTCGTTCACTGGTCATCACCATGGGTCCATCACACCATCCATCTTTGGGGTTAATGCTACCAATCCATCGTCAGTGTCGCTGATATGTTCAAGAGAAGTCATTCAGACAATTCGCCTGTTTCTCACCCACTGCAATACATTCATGCTCCATTCCTTCATGACCGCCACCCTGAACCCTGTATCGTCAGATTGTTTTCACCTCCAAAATCATTTGCTTCGTTCTGTGTCGTTGATGTGGGATTCATTAAGGCCCTCCTGCGACGGGTCACTTCTTATCGACATCAGCTCATTATCTAAGAAGTTGACATAGGAACAACCCTTTCAGTACTTTGAAGCTTGCATGCCTCAGTGGCAAGTTTCTCACTTTCGGCGACATGTTTACATCAATGGCCTTCGACCGAGAGATTTTACGTGGTGTTCGACGCCAAGTCCTTTTTCACACCATTTGAATTGTACTGTAGTACCTTGAGGGTCATTGTCATTATTGGTGATTCCTCTCGCGCCTGTTAACAACTTACATCATTGGCTAGTAATCAGGCGATGTCTTTCCATGTTCGACTCCAAAACATTTTTCACACGAATCGACTTGTACTCCGAGTGAAGATTGAACGCGTTTTGAAGACCCTGGATCTAGTTTCATCCATCCGGGCTGCGATATATTTAGGAATATAAAGACATCAAGTGTACATCATTGCCAAATAGATGATCATCCAAACTAAAGGATGATGAGTCCAAATCATCAGTCTGCCACACAGACGATTGTCTGTCCTATGTACATGAAAATGAATTTATAAAGCTGAGCATGGGAATGCATGCCTCAGCTAGATCATGAAAAAATGTTGTCAAAATAATGTATTGTATTGTATCTTATTACAGTTCGCCTCCCAGCTCTAAAAAACTTCGGATCCTCATAGTAAAGCATTTCACCCAACATCAAAAAGATTAACGACCACATGCTTTAGGGCGCAACTGTTATAGACATTTTTGGGCACTTCAACTGCAATCATAAATGTCCATAAATTGAGGGCTCCTAAGTCCCTAAAAGTGTTGCTTCACTGCCTAAAGGAACAAGGTCAGCTGATTACATCATCCCCCAGAAGTTCTCCACTAAAAACTACTCATAAATGGTCAAAACTGGACCATACTGAAAACCCAGTGCAGAGGGTGCGATGCATATCACCTTCACAGTGTATAGGGTGCGATGCATACTGAATGGCTCCTCTGTAGGGTGCGATGGTCAGGAATGGACAAATGGAAGGGACAAAATGCGAGGTGGAAGATCATGGAATCTATCAGA
The DNA here is from genome assembly GCA_000404065.3 of Pinus taeda. NCBI lineage: Eukaryota > Viridiplantae > Streptophyta > Pinopsida > Pinales > Pinaceae > Pinus > Pinus taeda. The sequence goes on from APFE030330474.1 coordinate 9,118, forward strand.
GAGAGGACACTAATCAAGACCCCAGAAGAATGACTCACCTCCCTACAATCATCTATATATGGATCCCTCATCACAGAGATCCAGAGGCTGGAATTTTGTATCTTATAGAGAAGTGTTGTTGGTTTTTCGGTGTAACTTCATAGTGTTGGGTGATCTAAGCTTTACTTGAGGTGAAGAAGGGCTTTCTTGCAGGAGGATGATGCTGGGTCAGAACATATGGTTGTATTCCTCTTGCTATTTTTCATCTTAATAAAGCTATTCAAAGTTTTCCTCCATATTCTTGTATGTTTACTTATATATGCATTTGTATGGTTAACACACATCTGGTCCTGTGTTATTTATGAATATAGATCTTTGTTCTTCGATAGTAGTATGTTGCTGTGATTCCACAGGTGCTCTTTAGCTGGGCAAACGAAGAAGAAGTGGCAAAGCTCTATCAGGAAGGAGAGGAATCAAACAAGGAAATCAAGTGCAGGACTAAGGTTGGTCTCCTTTGTTCCATTCTTATCTATTTTCATAAAGGAAAACGAAAGTAGACTTTACTTGTTTGTTTCTAAGATAGCTACAAGTCTTAGTGGGAATAGCAGCATCCGAGTGGACACTATTCCCGGTAACATCCCTTGACATGTTGGTAGGTCTAGCACCGTCGAAAACAAATTATAACATAATATTTGATCATCCTCAGAGTAACTCGCATTGTTGTGTGTGTACGATATGAAGGGTACAATTAAAGGTTCTAACTCACCTGTTAATATAACAAATAAACTAATAATGAAATCTTATTAGGGACTTAATATATAGTGTCCCAAATGCCTTAATAATCATGGATAATTAATACTATAAAGGATGAAAATTTAATGCATTATTAAGTGGTTACACAATATATGTCTGGGAGTGTTTGGTGGGGATGCAACAATTTTTGGCAACATAACCCTCTTTTGGATATCTTAGATATCTAATTTCTACAAAGGTTTTTTGACAAAGTATGTTATATTATAGGATGCTAGTATTTTGATTTTTATAAAGGAAAGTGTTTTCACTTGTGGCATGTATGACAGTTTTCATTAATGATTGTGTAGAGAAAGGAGAATGTTAGAAGTGCATACTCCATTGTGTGGTTCTCTAATCTTTAACCTTGTTTAATTAACAAAAACTAAATCACTCGTATACCACAAATGCATAAATGAAACCATCATCCATGTAAGAAATGATAACAAATGTAGAAATCCCTTGTATCTCCTCTACATTGGCTTATAATGCAATACATCTAGGATTATAAGTTATAGTATATATGTCCAAAATGAAAAACACATCAAACTAACCTATGAACATAATCGAAACATATATTTATGACCTTCTTGGGGTAGTTATAGAGTATTCTAGATGGACATAGAAGTGATAATTGTAACCCATTAAGTACAATATACTTCGCTCCTTTAATCCAAGACAAAGTCTTCTAGTTCAAAGGATTTGTAGATGGTCTAATGCATGCTGAAGCTTCCACATTGCATCTTTGCATATTCACATATGAAAGATTCTACATATTCGGTTCCTTCGTGTTGTATCATCTACTTATGTTATAGGATTATCTATACTTTTGAAACAGAATGTCAAAACTTAGGCAGTGCATTTACCATGAGCTTGACCTCACTCATTAAACATCTTATCCATTTATAAGAGAGCTATGTCTAGACAAGAAAATGGGAGACATGCAACATGATAATAAATATCAATTTGCACACTAGATACTTTTCGAAAATGAAATACATTAACAGGAAGAAAGGGAGTCAACATCGTTGCCTAAGATTTTATCCATGCTTATTGTTTGCTTCCCAAAAGTTTCATTAAGACATACCTTTGTAGCAAATCTTGCCAATAACTTGTCAGTGCCATTATAATTTATCACCCGTGATCCATGACTAATTTTTTTGGACTTTCCTATAGCTAAGAGCAAAGGAAAGGAAAATTAAGGAAAGGACATTATGGTAGTGCATGGGAAATGAACACATTGAGTATGGAGAGTAAAAGAGGTATGAATTGTCAGATTATTCAACAATATTCATAACACCTGAATTTATACATGGATTTGAGAAGGCAAGCTATCTAAGTTCCTTAAAGAAACTTTAACTAAGCGACACTTGAAAAAATGGGTAAACAAATTTAATGACAAAGGAAAAATGATAAGTGCACATAAACTACATGATGGATTTTTATAAAAGGGTACATCATATAATCAAATAATGAAATTAAGAATAACAATAATCTAATTTTAATGTCACGACCAAACTACACACCAAATTAGTGTATGCAACTTTCTTGTTTATGAGACAAGGGATACACTTCCATACAACCATTCAACTACTAAAATTGACAAAAACATACATTATAACATATAACCATTTAAATAAAAACACATACGCTTAACCCTTAAACCTAATTAAACATATAACCTATTCTTTACCTGCCAATACTAAATACTAAATATAAATACAAATATTAAATTTTAAATATAATCTAACCTAATCATCTTACACCCACCCTTATTTTATTAAAATTACAGTAACGAGTGAAAAGACAAGAGTTGAAAATAAAACAATTAAAAAATTGCTTAATATGTAATACTTATCTTAATTTTTTATTAAATTTATTTTCTTTCATCGAGACCACATAAATTCAAGACCTTACCTTTCATTACCATAAAACGAGGCACTAAACATGTTGAAAAAATAGTAGGCATTTAATTCTCCTCAATATTTCTGTGGTGCAGTTGAGAAGTGCGAGTACAGAGTACAAAGAATGGACGCCCAATATTGACTTTGTCATTCCTTAACAGCAACGTGCATCTAACAGATGTGTTGTTTAAAAGAAAAACGTTGCCTTTGGGCGATCATACCATCAACGTGATTATTATGATTTTATTTGACTTTCAAGGCCTTAGATGGGACTAGAACAAAATAATATGAGCACACTATAATTTTAAACATTTTTTATTTTTTTATTTCGGTTATTAAATTTGATTAT
>APFE030330478.1:10709-26766 GCA_000404065.3 Pinus taeda
ATTCCAAGGATATGGAATGTTTTCCCTTATAACCCCATTTTTGTCTTCAATTAGTTCTTCTCCTTCCTAGAAAAAACCCTCCTTGGCAAGAGTGTTGTTAGTCTTGTCCTCTTTTATCCACTGCAACCCTAGGGGGAGTGTAATTATCCTGCTAATACTCTCAGGGGTAATTGCTACTGACAAACCCTTCACTACAGCAGTGGCACTGGCTCTAGTTAGAGGTATGAGTGACATTGCAAATTCTTTCGTCACATCATCATCATATCCCCTCATTAGCTGAAAGAACCCCATCCATTGATGCCTTGTAAAGATTTCTATCATAGGAGGATGCTGGTGTATTCTGGTTGTGATGGTGGGCTCTCTTTTATTGAAACCTCTTGTCATATTTTTCCCGCATTTTTTTTTTCTAAATGAGGTTTGGGTGGCTATAGTTTAAGAACTTTTGTAGGTGACGAGGTTTTGGAGTTGATCCTTCATTGAATTTCACAGAAATCTGTCTACCTTTATGCGTACTGCAAATACTTAAAAGAAATGAGGATTTCTTCCCTTTTTATTTCTACAAATGAGAAACACAGAAGGTATGGCGCCTAACTTCCTTTGCTATGCTCTGGTGATGAGAACTCTTGAATTGGTGGCCTTTTGTCCACTTACAACACTGTGTGATAATTCTCCCCTGTATCCTGTAGCTTTCCTATAGTTTCCTATAGGTGCTCTTGTTTGTTGTAGGTGTTGACTGTTTCCTATAGGTGCTCTTGTTTGTTGTAGGTGTTGATTGTTTCCTGTAGGTTCTCACTATAGGGAGGCCGAGAGTAACTTTTTCCTTTGATGACTCCTCGAGGTTGCCTCTGCCTTTAGATTTTCAAAATAACCAATACTTCGCATGGGACTCCGTGATTATTTCTATTTGTGGATGATTGCGTTGAGTGATGTGTTGACTGGCCGAGTACGAATACCTCCTTTTGGACTATTGGTCCCACTACAAGTTCATCATATCATGTTTCCTCGTAATCATATCCCACTTATATTCACCATAACTTAACCAATTTTTCGACTCATTCCTCTTTTTTTTATGTGACCTTGCCACATGTGCAATTTGACTAACCCTTTACTTTTTGTTATTAGACTGAGGGTGGCCAAGTTAACTGGCCACCTTCACTTATAAAATCAACTTCCTACATATTCCTACAATTTAATCATATTCGTACCTATGAGGGAGTATTGGTGAGATGACATACCTGTTGGTCCTTTGCCTTGTTGATGCATGCTGGAGAGTGGTGTCAATTTGTTGTTCTTGAGCTAGTTGCATATTCTCAACTGTTTTTTCTTATTTTGCTGATGGTTTGTTCCTTTGATGATGTACAAGTGTTGGCTTTTGTTGTTGTTGAGCTTATTTTTGTTGTTGAGCTCTACAGGAGCTTCTTTATTCTTGTAGTCTTGTGTTGGAAGTGTGTTCGAGTTGATGTTGTCTTTTATTTGTGGAATAGGCTCCTACATGATGTCTACAGGATGTCTTGTAGCTACCTTTTTCTTGAACTTTCGCATATTTTCTCTGCTCTAGAGTTGAATGGGTATTGGAATGAGTGGAATATGTGGTTATGGAGTGGCAAGTGAAGTAGGTTGTTGTTGGCATGCCCCTTTTTGATGTTCTTTTTCTTCTCCCTTTTTTTCATATTTTCTAACTTGATTTTTTTCCTGATGGACACAGGGGTGACATGATCATGAAGGGTGTTGGCTGAGGTGTGGTGAGGTCAATGTCTCTTTTCATATTCCAAAATAGATATGTGTCACCATTTTTCCACTAAACTACCTTTTTCAAGGCCTCCTGTAATACCTATAGGAAACTCATGTAGTAATTACAAGAAATCCTATAGAAAACACAGAATTGCTTGGAATTGGAATCTGGAGTTGAGTATGGATGGAAGAACATGGGGATTATAGAGGAGATGAAAAGGATGATGGAAAACATAGTGGATTTTAGGGCCTTCTATCCTATGTATCCTTTGCTTATCATCTTCTTGCAAACCTACAAAAACAGAATTGTTATGAGTGGCATGTGTGAGGTCCTTTCCATTATTTTTGTATGTTTTTTGTCTCTTCTTTTTTTGTTTGTTTGAAAGACAACTAGGCTGCCTCGAAGGAGGTTTTGATCCTTTTGCCTGCCCTGGGAGCCTCAAAATAGGTTTTCATCCATAGATCTTTATTTCGTTTTTTCCATACTCTTGGGCTGCCTCAAGAGGTTTTCACCCCAAAAGTTAGACTCAAGTGCCTCATTGAGGCTTTCACCTGTTTTTTTTTCTTTTTCTAGGAACTTGGTGAGGTGGAAGTCGAGACTTCTTCAATCACCATCACTTCCTTGTTGATTCTACTGATGAATTACTACTTTGATAAGGGCTTTTGTTAGACTTTTAACCTCTACCCATTGACAAGCAAAGGGATACATTCTACATCAATGATTCTTATTTGAACAACACCATTACCATGGCACTTTTCTATCACAAGTTTTCACCCCAAAAGTTGGACTCATGTGCCTCATGGAGGCTTTCACCTCGCACTTTTGTTTTTAAGAACTTGGTGAGGTGGAAGTCGAGACTCCTTCAATCACCATCATTGCCTTACTGATGCTACTGATGAATTCCTACTTTGATAAGGGATTTTTGTAGACTTTTAACCTGTACCCATTAACAAGCAAAGGGATACCTTCTGCATCGATGGTTCTTATTTGAAAAATGCCATTATCATGGCACTTTTCTATCACATATGGTCTGAACCATCTGGCCATTAACTTTCCCTTGAAATATTTATACAAGGAATCATACAACAAGGCCCAATCATCTTCTTGAAACAATTTGCCCTTGATATTTATGTCATGCTAGATTTTCCTTTGTACTTGAGTCACTTATGTGTGCAGGAGGGCCTACAGCCTAAATTCATCTAACCCATTCAGCTGGAGCAATATTTCTTGTTGTGCCCTTGTGACATCTAGATCCAATTGTGTTGCCATCCTTAAGGTGGTGTATTCAAATTCAATGGACAACAAGGCTTTCTTTCCATAGGCCAACTCATAAGGAGTGAAGCTAGTGGTGGTCTTCCAAGTAGTATTGTAGGCCCAAGTGGCCTCCACCAATCTGTCTACCCAATCCTTTCTACTATTGTTGATCAATTTAGTCAGAATGTTTTCCAATGATCAGTTGGTGACTTCCACTTGCCCATTAGCTTGTGGGTGGTAAGGAGTGGACTTTCTGTGCTTGATCTTATGCTGGATTAACATATTCTCAATCATGTGGGATGTAAATTGACTGCCTTGATCATTTACCAACTCTCTAGGGTATCCAAATTTATAAAACACATTCTCCCTCAAGAATTCAACCACTTTTTCTTCTGTGGCTACCTTGACAGCTTTGGCTTCAGCCCACTTTGTTAAGTAGTCGGTGCACACAATGATGTACTTCTTCTATCTAGATGGAGGGTCAATGGGCCCGACTAAATCCATGCCCCACTTGTCAAATGGATCGAAAGTCACTTGAGGTTGCAGAGGGATTTCATCCCCTGGGGTAGGCTTCCCCATCCTTTGGCACCGATCACACTGGCTGGTTTACCTTTTTACATCTTGGTGGAGAGTGGGCCAATAATAGCCAGCTTGTAGTACCTTGAATGATGTTCTTTTGGCTGTAAAGTGACCTCCACAAGGCCCATAATGATAGGCCACAAGGATGTCAAAAACCTCCTCTTCCCTAACACATCTTCTTAGAATTTGATCTGGACCGATCTTGAAGATATTTCCCCCAATCCAAGTGAATCGGGCGCTTTTTCTTATGATTATGCTCTTTTCCTTTGAGGACAAATTTGGAGGGAACTGTGCAGATACCAAGTAGTTTTCTATGTCAGCAAACCATGGAGAGAGAACTGAAAAGGTGAATAAATGTTCATCTGGTAGCTGATCATCAACCATTCCTTCCTCACATGCACGCAAAGTCAATTGGATAAACAATATGCAACTACAATCTCTTTGCCAAGCTGATCAATAATACTTAGATCAAATTGTTGTAATAAAAGTAACCATCTAATAATATGGGAATTTACATCAAGTATTTTCATCAAATATTTAATTGCAGCATGGTTGGTAAGTAAAAATTTTTGGTAACCAGTAATGTAATGCCTAAATTTATTCAATGAATGGACAACAGTTAGGAGCTCTTTTTTAGTTACTGTGTAGTTTAACTCGACTTTCAACAAATTCTTGTTGATGAATTAAATGGCATAAGATAGGTTGTCATCCATCTATCCTAGAACTGCTCCTATAGCTTTGTGAGAGGCATCAACATGAATTTGGAAAGGAAGAGCCCAATTTGGGCCTCAGAGAATAGGTGCAGTAGTCAATTTCTCCTTTAGCATTTCTAGGGCCTCTTGGTAGTTTTCTTACCATTAAAATTTGGAGTATTTGGCCAATAATCAAATAAGGGAGAGGTTGCCTTACTGAATTATTTTATAAATCTCCTATTATATCCGACTAACCCTAAGAAACTTCTGACATCCCTCTTCTTCTGTGGAGTAGGGACCCTTTTTACGATGGCTATCTTATTTGGGTCTACTTGCAGTCCTTCTTGCAATATTGAGTGACCTAGAACAATCCCTGCAGTCATTAAGAATTCATATTTTTCGGGACTAAGGGATAAGTTCATTTAAATGCATTTGTTTAACACCTTTCTTAGGTTAGAGAGAGCCTCCTGTAAATCACACACATAGGGGGTGAAATCATCCATATAAATTTCTACTGCATCATGGATTAGCTCTGCAAAGATGCTCAGGACTGCTCTCTGGAAAGTGGCAAGGGCATTGCATAAACCAAAATGAAGGACCCTATAAGAAAAAGTACCCCAAGGACAGGTGAAGGTGGTTTTATCCTGGTCCTCTGGGCTGATTTGGATTTGATTGTAACCGTTGAATCCATCCAGGAAAGAGAATAACTTCTTTCCTGCCAAACCATCTAATACTTGGTCAATGAAAGGCAGAGGGAAATGGTCAATTTTTGTGCCTTTGTTTAGCTCTCAGTAATCCACACATATCCTCCATTTTCTATTTTATTTGGAACCAACACCAGAGGAGACAAACACTCACTGTCTGAGATGGGGTAAATGAATCTTGCATCTAACAACTTTTGCAGTTCCTCTTTAACAATATCCTTGATGGTTGGATTCATTCTCCTTTGGGGTTGGTGGGCTAGCTTACAACCTTCCTTGATGTAAATGTGGTGAGCACACACCGAAGGGTGCACTCCCTTCATTTCTTTGTAATTCCAAGCAAAGGCATCCAAATTCTCTCTTAGCATGTTACATAACTCCTCTTCTTGGTGTACAGAGAAAGAGGGGTTGATTTTCAATGCTCTTTCAGGGTTGAATTCTATTGTCTTGACACAAGTATGGTTTCATTCAATTGAGCATAGGTCAATCCGATGGTTTTCCTTGGATTCCTTCACTACTTCCTCCAGAGACATGGTGTTGGGAGATTGATTTTGTAGGATGTGTTCAATCAGGTTATCTTCATCAGGTTGTCCCCCTCCTATGGTAGTTTCTAGGGTATAGATTTTGGAAGAGTAGACTTCATCTTCTTCCTCCTATTCGAGCCATAAAGGTAAGTCATGCTTTAGGGATGGTTGAGCAGGAGGGTACAAGAACGATTGTTTGGAAAAATGCCCATTTTTTATGGTCATATTTCCAGCCCTGCAGATTATGTAGGCATCAACAGTGGCTAACCAAGGCCTCCCAAGGATGAGAGGATAACCATTGAATTTGGTCTTAGGTTGGAGAAATAAGAAGTCAACAGGGTATTCCCAGGAATCAATGGAGACCATCACATCCTCAACAATTCCCTTAGGAGCTACTATGGATCGGTCTGCAAGTTGCAAGACTATCATGGTCTTCCTTAATGATCCCTTGAGATTCAACTTGAGCATAGTGTCCTTATTCATCACATTGATGGTAGCCCCAATATCAATCAAGGTATGGGGAACAAGGGTGCCATCGATGTGTACATTTACTACAGGGCTCCCAGGATCTAGATACTTTGGGAAAATTACTCGCCCCAGCATTAAGTCAGACAATTGTCCAATGACATTAATGGTAGGGGTGTCTTTCTTTCTCCTTCCTGGATGTTTGAAACACTTTTCTTTGATCAACTTGTTGGAGATGGGGACATCTTTGATAGCTTGGAGAAGCGGGACTTTGACACATAGATTTTTCAACTCACCCAGAAGTTCAATCTCTTCTGGGGTGTGTTGGATAGGATGGGTTCTCCATTTAGGAAAGGGTGGTGGATTCACTCTAGGTACACTTTCCTCTCTTTCCTCCTCACGTTGGTTATCCGGGATCACCCTCCCAGACCTAAGGTTAATTTCATGAATTTCCATAGCATGGGCAAGGTAGGATGTTTCTCCACTGTAGACCTATTGTGCTTGTCTGTTGTCCCGGTTCGGGTTTGGTTGGGCAGGCATTTGAGGTTGTTTAGGTGGAGCGTGTTGTAGGAGTTGTGGTTGAGATGGAGGTGAAGGCAATAAAGCTGGAGCTTGGTTGTATGGGGGCCTTCACCCGTGGGGTGGTGCATTCCACTAAGTTTGTGGAGGAGTATATGGCTGAAATGGTTGGTTGGCCAACTGGGAATGGTATTGAGGTCCAAAAGACCAGGGATAAGGTGTAGACCAAGGGGCACCAAGGGGAAATGGATGTGTTTTGATTAGGATTGTAATATGAATAGGATGACCCTTGCATGCCCTGTTGGTATGGTCGAGGTCCATGAGGCCTCCTTTGATTTATGTAACAGAGTTGTTCAGTCACCCCTTCGGTTCCCTCATACACAACTTTTAATCCAGGCAAAGAAGGGCACTTGTCTGTGAAGTGGTTTTCCTCACAGACCGAGAAGATTTATATAAGGTTCAATGGACATTCATTCCTAGGGTGCCTCCTTGTGCATCTAGGGCAGAAGATGGCTAATGCTCTCTCTGCTTCCTCTTGCTTCCTTTTGATCTGCATAGTGTCCATTTGCAGAGCAAGGGTTTGCAACATTTCACTCTTAAATTCTTCCAACATATTCCCAATTTCAATTTTTATGGATGTATTGAAAGAGGATGAACTGGCCACCGCTTGACTAGCCCTACCCTTCTTTCTAGCTTCCCTAAAATGATTCTTGAAAACTGCCTTGATATCATCATAGGGTGACTAGTAGATATCCCCTCCTGACAACAAGTTTAGGGTTTCTAGGATATCTTCCTTGATCCCCCTGAGAAGCATTGACTTAATTGATTCAAGATCAAGGGTGCACTTGGCCCTCTTGTAGCTAAGTTGGAATATTTCCTCATAATCCTCTAAGGACTCATCATGTCCCAAGGTCATTCTAAAAATTTCTTCTTTGGTATCTTTGGACCTACAGTAGTCCCTATACTTGTTGTTGAAAGCTTGTTGCATCTGAGCCCAAGAGGTGATACTATCCCCAGGTAAACCCATGAACCAGCGTAGGGCTACATCCTTGAGAGTGGATGGGAATAATTTCAACTTCTGATCATCAGAGGTGTAACCGTAAGTTCTGGATATGACAACAAATTCAAACAAAAAAAGTATATGGATCTTCTGAGGTCAGGCCATGGAAGTGAGGAAGAGCATAGGGGCTTATGTTTTTCATCTTATCATCCCTGTTAGTTTCTCCAATGGGAAAATCACCCTCAACTCTTTCCCTATCTCCCCTTTCATTTCTATTTTCAGCCATTATGTCAGTTGGTGGAATGATTTCTTCTTCTTCCCTATAGGCTCTTCAAAAATTTCGAGTTGTTCACCTAAGGGTTCCTCTAACTCACAGCCACCAAAGAAGAGGGAAGGTTGGATGTTTGAAGTGGTGGGGGTATTTGGCATAAATTTTCCTAAGTTATCCCTATTCCTATGAGGGATGAAAGGAGTGTTTTTTTTTTCTTTAAAATTTTAAACTGCTTGCAGAATTGAAAGAAAACATAACTAAATTGCAACTATTTGCTAAATGGAACTAATTGCAGAATGAAAGAGATAATAAAAGGAAGAAAGAAAGCAGAAATCACATCTACTCGAACACCTCCGAGGCAACGACGCCGAGCACCAACATTGCAGCAAGGATGTTGCAACTCCTGGGGCTACCAACTTTACTTCATCAACTCAATGTTTGTACAAACTTGGAGGTGACAGTGTTGTATACACAAATAGATGTATTTGGTCTACTCTTTGCCACTGTTGAGCTGGGGTGATAGACCACTAGGGTTTCTCAAACCATCCTTCTATTGACTAGAAGTCTGATTACCAACTGGAGAGGGGAAATTTACCCTAATTGGGAGAAAAGAAATGTTGCCTATTACAAGAATGAAAGACTGAAAAATGCTTGCAAAATAACCCTACATTAACACATGTGAGTTTTTAACTAATCTAAGCATGAAATCTGATCTAGAGAGTACTAACTGATGTGTGCATGAATAAATATAAAAGAACTCTTTTTCTTTATCTTTTTTCTTGAAAAATGTAAATGCTAATTTGTCCTTGTTCTTTGACAGGGGAGACAGGTGTGGAGGAAGAGGGGTACAATGTTTTTTATGGCTTGGAGATCAAGTAGGGGCCTAATCCTAGCTTTAGTGATGATTTTTCTCAATTCGGGCTCATAACAAGCTGCTATAGGTTTTCCTACAAGATGTCTACAAGATATACTAGTTCTCCTACAAGATCCCTTGTTTTACTACAGGGATAGGCTGAAAGCTTAGGGAGTGGTCTAGAAGGTTTAATGGAGCTTGGAAAAGGTGAATAAGGAGGGAATAAGGCATGGAAGTGGTAGGAAATACTCAGAACTCAATCAAAAGTTTTAATATGGTTGGATTTTCTCAATGGAAATGGCAAGTTTTCCTTATAAAACAAGAATTTGAATTGAGGCCTTAGTGACTTTTGGAAATCATAGGTGGATATGGCTCGGATGAGGTTAATGAGATGAGGTCTCCCTACAATGTAGAAACTCATGCAACAACACACATCATTGTTGGCATTTATACATAGATTCATCTAAAAACAAGAAGGGTTTATTCAAATAGAAGAAAACAGAGTTGTCACCATTTGTTTTTTAAGGTCATGCATGGAAGTGCTTGAAGCCAGTACAAAAGCGCTATGAAATCTATACAAAACCTAAGAGATCATAAATTCCAATTTCATCTTATCCTATGAAACTGAAAGACAATGATCTAATTAACAAGAAACCCTAGATTATGCAAAAAGCAAGAATTTTGTTTTTTTGTTGTTGTATGGGAAGTGTTCCTCAAGCCATGATCCCTGAAAGGGAGAAATGAAGTGAAAACCACTTGCTGTCAGCCTTTATGGAATACCTCATTGTCACTACGATGCTACTCTTAGAACTATCCACAAACGGAAGCAAACTAATTAACCCTACCAATACTTGCAAGTCAACAACGCCAAAATCATTTCAACAACTAACTATGAGCATAATCTAAACATACATATACAACAATAGGAAACTCTACTGCTAGGGTTGGGCCCTAACCCAAGAAATTTAGCCCTCTAGGTCAACTCAGTGATGGATCAAGGGAATGCTTCTCATTTTCATTAAAATATCAAAAATACACAAGAGTGCTTGGTTACAATGCTCTTATTCGAAAAATTTTCTTAGCTATCTTGCACAAAAATATGAATCCTAATGAGGCTCTAGGCCTATTTATTTATACAACTGAAGTTACCAACAACTTCCTTAAATTTAGGGAGGCTTGGCTCCCAATCTCGAGATCAACTGGTCTTCAACTGTTACTGGCTTGGCTGTAAATGAACCTCATGACTCGACTACTTGCAACTCTGAGTTGATGAGATTTGATTGAGGAATCTTCGAGTGAGTGAGGAGTTAAGGAGGGAGATCATATCTCATAGAATCCCTCTTGCTTGTCTCATTCGAGTTCCTGCACTTTAATTAGCCAAAATTTGCTCCAAAAGCTACAACCAATGCACATTAGACCACTAGACATGACATCTCATCTTTACTCTTCTCATTAAGCAATATATAATTAAAACATGTAAAGAATTATGAGAAAACTTGATTTTAGTAAGCTGGAGGTAAATTAAGGTCCATATAATTTACCCATTGATGAGCCTCATCACTGAGGGACAAATTCCCTCATTTGGAAAACCTTCCTCATCTAGAAAAGACCCTCTTTTCCCTTGGAAGGATTTAATTTGGTCAAGGAAAAATATTATTTTTAATGAAAATCCACAAGTGTACAAAAGTATAGGTTGACCTAAGGACAAATTGGGTCTCCAAAGTCATGTATAAATGCACATTGAGGCTACCTCATTTGGACATCACATCAACTCAACAAATTTTCTCTCTCTTCTTGTGATTGATTCATACATGTTTGCAATTAATGAGTCTGAGCTCACATGTGCGAAGGAAAGGACAAAATTATGATTTATGTGTTGACTTTTTGTTTGGTCAGCTGTTGACCAACTTTGACTTGACATTTTGACTTGGTTTGAATTGCAAAATTTTGATTTTTGGAGGCCGAATTTTTCTTTGGAGGAACCAAATTTTTCTGGGCACTTTAACTTGTGTTGACTGCAGATCACTAAATTTTGACCACAAGAATCTAAATTTTGACTACAACATTCTCTTTCCTTTAACCGAGACTTTTTGGGACTTGTTATCACTCAGGTTGTCCCTAAGCTCCTGAAGGGATACGGCCGAGGTAACCACAAACCAATCTTTGGATTGCAGGTTCTAGCCCACCTGCAATCAGAAAGGGCTCTCTCTTGATGATTTAGCTTTGTTGATGATGATTTTAGGCTATTTATTGGGTTCAATGGGTTTTGTTTATGTTTGGATGGAAGGAGGATGCTTTCAAATGAAGAGGCAATGCATAGTTTGATAAGTTCAAACCATTGGGCATGGAGTCATGGAATAAGATTGATGGTGCGTTTTCTTGGTCACAAGAGGAAAATGGAGCAGGGTAGTTGTACATAAAACAACCTTCAAGCTAAAGAGATGGAATGGAATGTAAGGAATGAGAGGCAATTAAGAATCTCTCACTCAGCTTGACGGAAGGAAGGGAAATGAGCTCTATCTAAGGGCAGTTAAGAATCCCTGGATAACTGTCATACATGGTGAATTAGGGCAAACATGAGCCATGCGGAATTCATGTCTATGCCTAAAATAGATGAAAACATAAAGAAACAGTAGAAATTGAGCATAGAGTGCAGTCAAACAAGTTCTAAGCTAATCTTTCTTTCTGCTATTTAGATGTTGATTTATGAATGGAAAACAGAGGTAAGAAGCACTTATTCAGTTATGTAACAGCACAAGAATTCCACATTCACTCTTCAACCATTAACACAATAAAGAATCCATTCTCCAAGCTCGTAAGCATTCTTTGATTATAGAAATTCTCAGATATAGAGTGCGAGTCTTTGCTTAAGCAAAACATCCAACCAACAAAAACCAAGCAACCACAAACAAAACTCCTTGCACCCAATAACTAGCCTAAAATCATCATCAACAAAGCTAAATCATTAAGATAGAGCCCTCTCTGGTTGCAGGTGGGCTAGAACCTGCAATCCAAAGATTGGTTTGTGGTTACCTCAGCCGTATCCCTTCAGGAGCTTAGGTACAACCTGAGTGATAACAGGACTATTTTGACTAAATTTTGACTAGCAAAGGAGGCCCAATATTTTGACTATTGATTGAGTTGATTTGGAGCTGATTTGATTGATGAACATTCATTGGTTAGGGAATATTTGACTGTTGTTGACTTTGACAAAAAATTGAAAACTTTGACTTTGGATCATATTTTCCTTTTGGACTCATCTCTCGTTGGATATTTGTTAGTTGATTTGGATAGTGAAATATATTGACATTTGAGTCATTATTGTTGAATTGGATCATTGTATCTCTCAACTGAGCATTTGATGACAATCTAATAAAAGAAGAATTTGGAAAGGGTTTTCCCCCTTGTGGGGTTTTCCCCTGGTCTTTGACCAAATCTTGTGACTCTTGTTATTTTCTCTTGGATGTCGTCTATTGTACATTGGATTTACTGTTCTATACACAATTGATATTTTTTATTAGAAGATTGAATTGATTTGAAAGTGATTGCTAATTGAAGAAAGAATTTGTCTAAGTGATTGTACTAAGCATAGAACAATGGAAAATTAACACTAACTTCTCAGGTAGATATCTAGGTTGACATCCTAAGTTGAATTCCATTAACAATTGAATCTACAACTGAGTCCATAGCCAGCCAACTTTGTAAAACAATAAGAACATGAGCGCCATCGCATCAATACCATCACCATGAGACTTTGTGAACCAATAGGACCACGAGGACCACTACTACTAGGATAACATCATGAGGACCACCACTACTAGATTGACATCAATGCCAACACCATAAGACAACATGTCCAACAACACCATCTTCTTGAATTCTAGTTTATTCATGTAAAACACAAAACCCACAAAATATTGAAAAAGATGCAACAAAATATTTCTACTATGGTTAAATAAATCTTCTTATCATTTGATTTTTTTTCTCGTAACTTTTTACTATGTAAGGGTCTAAATATTCTTATCGTTTTACATATTTATCATATTTAAGGGCCTTGAGAAATGATGCTTCGCTAATTTTATTACTCGTAGAAAACTTAAATAACTAGGTCACTAATGCCAAAAGTGATACTCCAAGAACAATAAAGTTTATAACTAGTTTTAATGTTATTCTCCTTGACATTTCAGAAGATGCATTTCGTAACTAAATGTAATGTATAACACTTTAGCGAAACAAATAATCTAAAAAATACTAATGATATAATAATATATATTATTATTATTATTAGCTTTGGAGTAAGAGGAAGGCTTTTGAACATAAGTTATTTGATATGATGACAACTATAAATTGTAAAATTTGTCTCTTGCAAAATGGATTTTATGATTGCTACTCCCCCTTCAGTCTTTGTGGAATAATTTTTGGGTGTTTCAAAGATGGCATCTGAGACATATTGGGAGTAATTGAAGGAAGACAATTATGAGCACTACACGATCCCACAGATGGTTTGATTAGAAGGATCAACTTCTATTAGTCCAAAGGTGAAACCCTTATTATTGGGAACAAAAAGCTTTATTGCTAGAGATTGCATAAAGTCTTTAATGGTACTCATATAAATCTCTTGATTCAACTCAATTACATTACAAACTGAGCCCATGCAGTTTTCAAAAGTGAGATTAAGACTAAAGTTCCTATTTTGGTTGTAGGAGGAAGCAACGATTGAACCATATGAATGCCCCTATATCTTTGGGGTGTGTCTCACTAATCTCGCTAATCTCTACTTAAAGCTTGATAACTGCAATTGGATACCTTTTTAAGATTGGTAACCTCTTGTGGTTTCATCATAACTCCGTTGTGGAAGTTGCATATGAGATAAGACACCAAAATGTATAGTGGGATGTTGTGTATGGGAGAAGAGCACCAAACTTTATAGTGGAAGAAGATGAAATAAGATGGAAAACCACAAACCTTCTTTAAATTGTGAGATTTGATTGAGAAATATATTTTAGGGAAAAGGCATAACATGTAACATGCCATATGAAGGAAATGTTCATCATTAAGCTTCTTACTCACTTGTAAATGGTGACAACTCGCTAATGACAATAGAATTGATCGCATGTTTGATTGAGTTGATCCCATAGAGATGACTCGTTAGTTTGTAAAGTTATGCAATCACTCCATAATAATTAGTATGGTTTTTAAAAATGCCAAAATATAATTATATTTATTTATGTCTTTATTTCTTAATGAATAAATGATAAACATAATCTAATTATAATTAAGATTTAAAATTATGTTAATTATTATTATTATTATTATTATTATATTTAATTTTTAATTATTTTTATATTTATCGAATACATTAAAAATAAAAATAAAAATTTTGATATTAATTTGTGAGATATATCATGATATATTCACATTAGGCACATACTATCACAACCATATAAATTAAATTGTTGCTAAATGGCAAAAGACATCAATCTATAAGAAACATCAAAGCACTTACTTCATAATACATCTCAAGTTGTTAAAATTAAAACCAGCCTTGATCCATCTTAACCCGAGATCTATCAAGCATCGAGAGGGATCAAATATCTCGAGGTGAAAACATCTTTTTTGAGTGCAGAACCTTCAGAAAGGTTTGCACCTTGAGAGATTTGATCCCTCTCAACGCTTGATAGATCTAGGATGGTTTCAGTCGTGTCCAGTCATACAAAATTTGTTGAACATACAATTATTTTGATCATTTTAAATATGCTAAATATGTCTAATATTAATTTGGAAAATTTAATTTTAACTTTTCTTGGTTACCTCAATTTGTTGAGATGAGAGAGACTATAAGTAACTTGAATGATGAAATAAAAATTTTATGTGCAAAGTGACAATGTAACAATTCTGAATGATAGAAAATGTGAATAGTAAAAATATTGTAAATTATAGACAATCTTCATTGCAATCAATCTGAATCTATTTTCTTCTACTATTCTTATTGTCACACCTATTAGTTATTTTCTATTACAGTGTTTGAATGCAAAGTGATTAACAATGTTGAATGATGGAAATGGGAATAATAAGAATGCAGCCAATTACAAATAGTTTACAGTTTTAAGAAGAAGACAATTAAGGTAGTGAACATTTCATTTAGGATGAAAAGTCAAGTATTGTATTTATGGTTGAATTACTGTAACAAAGAAGTCAGTTCACGTCATGAATAATGTTTTGTGTGCACACTGAGAGATTTTTTATATTTTGGGGGTGAGATAGAGATATAAATGAAGGGGGGGAGAGAGGGAAGAAGAGAGAGGAAAAGACATGGAGGGAGGAAGAGAAATAGATATGGAGAGAGCAGTGTTAGAGAGAGAGAGAGAGAGAGAAGGGAAAGAGAGAGGGAGAGGGAGTGGAAAAGGGGGAGAGAGAGAGAGAGATAGATAGACATGGAGAGAGACAATGTGTATGTTTGGGGGGAGAGATAAAGAGATAAAGAAGGAGAGACAATGGGATATATAGATATAGATGGAGGGGGCATATATATTCTGACACTAAAATTAATGATCAATATTAATCTAATTACTTTGAAATTAATGTACATCATTCATCTAGTTGCATCAAATCAGAAATCAACATCTACACTAAAATCAATGCATCTAGTGCAAACAATCAAATAGGATTAGAAATCAAAATCTACACTAAAATAAATCCATCTAGTGCAAACAATCAAATAAGATTAGAAATCAACATCTACACTAAAATAATGCATCTAGGGCAAGCAATCAAATAGGATTAGAAATAAATATCTACACTGAAACGAATGCATCAAGTGCAAGCAATCAAATAGGATTAGAAATCAACGTCTACATTGAAATAAATGCATCTAGTGTAAGACATTAAATATGATTATAAATCAACATCTACACTGAAATCAATGCATCTAGTGCAAGTGATCATATAGGATTATAAATCAATATCTACACTAAAACCAATGCATCTAGTGCAAGCAATCAAAAAGGAGTAGAAATCAACATCTACACTAAAATCAATGCATATAGTATAAGGTATTAAATAGGATTATAAATCGACATATCCACTTAAATCAATGCATCTAGTGCAAGCGATCAAATAAGATTAGAAACCATCAACTACACTAAAATCAATACATCTATTTTAGTGAAAAAATAAAAATATTCATGACTTTCTATATTTGACTTCTATGTTTGTATTTGTCTTTGTGTCTCTCTTTCTACTTCCCTCTCTCTCCACCTTCCATTCCGGTGTTTATCTCCCTCCCTCTCTCCTTCTCTCTCTCCCCTATCTCTCTCTCTCTCCACCTCTCTCTCCCTTTCTTTATCTTTCTCTTCTTCCCTCTCCCTCCCTGCCATCTATATCTGTATGTGCCTCCATCTCTTCTTATTTGTCTCTCTATCTTAGCCCCATGAACACATGTTACTCTCTCTCTCTCTCTCTCTCTCT